>JAVYIG010001994.1:0-245000 GCA_035222895.1 Strongylocentrotus droebachiensis | reverse complement strand
CAACAAGACACACTATACATCAAGAGTGGAATACTTATACAGGGTGTCGGTCGGAGGTTGGGGAAGGGGGGGGGGGGGGCAGGGGGAAGTTGCCCCCACTTATCGATTTGTTTGCCCCCCCCCCCTCTCAAAAAAATACATAGGCTGATTGAGCACTGGTATTTTTTATTGTATTTTAATAGATAATTCACACTTGATAGCAAGTCATCAGCAGACAAAAATCAAGAACAGTTTGGTGAAAGTTTTAACAACTCGGATAAAAAATAATTGTTATCAATAGATATCTGTGATATAGTGATATTTTGTATTGATTAAATGATATATTGATTGGTACGAAAAAGGCAAGTACATGTATGAAAGAAAACCTAAGAAAATGACGAAATATGAATTAACAGAAAAATTGGCAATTATTATCAAACAATGGTCAGAAGTTCTGATTTTTTTTTCTCCCCCAGAACATATGAACAAAAATCATATAATTCCTATCGATGATACAAAATTCCCTTTCTTTATTTTCACGAGAGTCCTTTAGCACTTGCATTGATTTCAATATCATGAAGATGATTTAGCATCGGGGAACAAAGAATTCTCACGCTTGAAAATTAAAACTATGCGGTAAATTTTCTTCACATTTATTATGCCAATGAGGGCGTTATATATGGGCATCAAAGAGAGATGCCTTATGAGACGTAGTTGTGACCTACGATAATTTCAGAACTTCGTGTCTAGATACAAAAATTGAAGTCCAATTTTCTGATCAATTTTCATTGTTCCTTGAAAGTACGATTATTATGAACGATCAGAAACCATACATTAAAAGGTAAGGTTATGTACATTTTACGCATATGATAAAAATTGGAAATGATGAAGAGCGATGAATAATCCCTAATATGATATCTTGGTCTGGGACTGTGAGACTAAAAGTCGCATTTTGATTTCGCCCACGTCCGTTTTTCGTTCCATAAAAGGTAAACGGCACGCGACCCGCTCGGCCGAAGGTCTCGGATTTCACGCATTTTTTGCCCCAGGCCAGGTATCCCGCCCCGTTACGCGTGCATCGTCTGTAACCCCATGACACCCCCCCCCCCCCTCCTCACTAACCCCTGCTTCTCGCACCCTCACGAAATCTGTACACACACAGATTTGATAATATTGCCATTATGAATTTTAAATCTTTTATGATTCTGCTTTTGTATGTAATTCTTGCAGTCATTGTTTTGCAATTGTGCTTTTATTGTTGTGGAAAATAAATGAAGTTATGAAGTTGATTGGTGAAGATATCCATAATTGAAGATTTGATTCGATTAATCTCCTACTCTGAGAAATAAAGAGAAGGTCAGCTTGAAAATTAAAGAATAGCCGAGAAGAATAGTCAATCTATTATATTTAATTTCCAGGAGCATAACATCAAACGATAAAATATAGAGACAAATGGTATCATACATAACAAATATTGATGCTAATATACAAACCAAGAATGATTACCGTCATATCATTTCAAAAGGCAATAGAATAAATGTCAAATCATTCCCAAATCATATGACTATCAAAATGAAGCGCGGGAAAGGAGTAAATGAAGACTATTACCATGGTAAAGTAGCACACCCTTATCCGCCTCGACTCACCTGACGCTCTTCCTTAGAAACAGATCAGAAAACATCTTAAAGGTATAGGAGTGTTTGACTGAAACTATTCTGTAAACAGATATTCATAATAAAATTTAGCGATGGAAAATTGGAGGATTTACAGACATACATCGAATTATATAGATATGTATTCATAATGATTATAATAATATGTCCATTTATACATCGCAGCTACTATATTTACTGCGATTAATATACATTATATTCCACATACTAAGAATCTTGCTCTACGATTGGTCAAAAGTAAATCACGTGATGAAAGATAGTTCCCCATTATTGATGGGAGAAGCAAAAAGTTCGTCACACTGGGTAGATAGTACTACTATCTACACAGTGCAACGCACTTTGACAGAACATAGAGGTACTATCTACACAGGGCAACGCACTTTCACTGAAGATTTTCCAAAAGCGCACTAAAACAGGCGTAATTAAGCGCGCATTACCAATGAGCGCAATTAAAGAAAACACATGCGCGCACCGTACCCTTAAGATCGCCTCGGAAGTGATAGTTTGTCCCATCACCTTCACCAACGGTAGTTATTTGCTTACTATCATATTATTACCTCGACTGTAGCAGAGCTGCCACAAAGGCGCTAAATCACGCAAGGAACTTCCTCGTACCGGGTAAACGTTTACTTCACCTGCATGGGTAGAAAGCGTCAATGTAGATTAATGTCTAGTCGGAGGACATCAGTGCCGTAGCGGGACTCGAACCGCGAACCATGTAAGCCAAAGTCCATTGACTAGATCACGACATCTCTTCATATCGACTGTACAAAATCAATTGGAAGACATTTACCCCCCAATTAAAACAAACGGAACAAAGACAACAACAAACAAAATTATGTGTAAAAAAAATTTTAAAAGAAGAGAAGAGAGGGGTGGAAAGAGATTGAGAAGGGGGAAAATAGGAGAAGGAGAAAGAGAAAGTGAAAGACGAGGCGATAGAAAAAGAGAAAGAGAGAAGAAAAAAAGATGAGTAAAGAAAACAAAGCAAAAGACAGGAAAAGTAAAGAAAACAATTACATGTAAACATTATTTTAAATCCGGCACTCGGCCAAGCTCTGGAATAATGCATTATGGGGGAAAGTTGATCACCGATTACAAAATAATTATCTCTGGATAGAGGACAGTATTGCTCATAATGATAGCATATGAAGTATGGCAGAGGGACTTTAACAATCAAGGAACTTAAAGGCACACTGTCCTACTTGTAGCTACTTGCTCCCTCTATATAGAAAACTTCCCAAATCGGTGCCTGTTGGTCCCCCATGATCCTCTTTTTCTTATGTTAAATGAGAGCTGAGTTAATGAGATAGCCACCTGTCACAGTGACCTCGATGGCTCGATGTGTGGTCTAATCCCTTCTAGCTGCAGTAGTAACGCCTACCTTTAAAGTACCGTTATTATACGAAATGACCTCCCACTAATAGACCAGTTAACGGTTAACACATGTCCCGAATGACCCCGAATATTCTCAGATCTTCAAAACATGAAGAGGTCCCACTTTGTACATTTGGAAATATCACTCCTACAGCGATGGAGGTGCTACATAAATAGTCTTTGTTTCCCCTTTTCAAAGAATACTACCACCTGAGTATCATGGAGTGCACTGATATCATTGTGCATAAATGAATAATGTCCCCTCAGCTATATACGCACGTTGTCATAATTATGTTGTCATAGTTACTACATGTACTTATTTTACATTGGTAGTATCCGTTGAATCATATATATTAAAAAGCATATAAAAGTGTTTTCTGCTTCGTCCACCAAAGAGCCTCCACCAGAAAAAAGCTTTGTATTTACTTTATCTTATTTCATGCGTTTATCACGTTTTCCCCCCTTTTCCCCCCAGAGCATCCTCCTACTACAACCTACTCTACTAGGTCTGTCCCACTTACTTTTTTTCTCTCTCTCTCTCTCTCTCTGTCTCTCTCTTTCTCTTTGACTTCTATATATTATTCCCCCTCTCTCTCTTACTGCTACCTCTACTCTTATGCTAATAAAACCTAATGTATTTGTCCACCTATAGTACATCACTACAATATTTTAATATGTATTTTGTGCATTCATCGGAGGGCGTCCTTGTAAGTTATTGGTCAGAGCCACTACTAGGTCTGTCCCACTTACTTTTTTTCTTTCATCATGGTGGAGTGCACCATGGCGAATATCGTTTTTGTTATAACAAAGAATATTCATCAAATTGTCTCCAACTGAGGCCGAGTTGGCAATCTGTGTTTATAATTGGCTCTGTTGAAGCTCATGGTAAATAATTATCATTGATTTGGGGGTATTTTTCAACACTTTCCACCGCTCAAGTAATACATTTCATTATCCCAAAGTTAATACACAGTTTTTATTTAACTCATTAAGACACAGTGGTCCATGCACGCGTGTGGAATAATCTCTCAGAGGAAATAAAGAGTTCAACAAATATAACTTCATTTAAAGCAAAGTTGAAAAGGGTATATTATTACTGATTATTCAAAAAAAAAAAAAATCTTCATTAAATTTACAATTACCATTACCCCCCCCCCCCCCCCAACCTCCCTGTATGATTGCTGGTGTCTGTTGATGTAGTGTGTTACTTATAAATCTGCATATTTTTGTATTCTGTTATTGCAATTGTTTATACCATGTATTTTGTCCCCTTACTGGGAACTACACCATACAAGTTTTTATAAACTTTTTTGTAGTTTCCGTTTTTTCTCTTACTATGTATATTTGCCATTTTTTTGTATATATTATAATATTGTTTTTATGCTTGAGAAAAATTAATAAACTGAACTGAACTGAACAATTGGATTCCCCTGATTTCTTTAGAATTACATGTGATACTATAACAGTTGAACATTAATGTGGCAAATAGTGGGAAAATCATGCCTACTTTTTCAAGGAATTACTGTAATATTAAAGCGAGAGAGAGAGAGAGAGAAAGAGAGAGCGAGAGAGAGAGAGATAGGGAAAACGGAACTATGTGTCTTCTACTATCATTCAATACAGTGCCCTCTCTTGTCGAGTAATGGGGTGGTTGTATAGCCAGGCGCCAGTAAAGTGAATATTGTTATAGAACTATAGTATTACGAAGAAACACTAGGTTTATATGTTTATCTTTGTTCATATTATTATATGTGTATCATTGTTTATATCATCACATGTTTATCTTTGTTATACTATTGTTATATTGGTACTATGTAAATACGTTTGTACTCTCAAACCCCGAGAGGGGGTCGATAGAGTCAATACAATTAATCTTACAAATCTTATTCGCATAGAAGAAACAGGGTGATGAGAGAGGGCGATATTAAAGATGAAGTTGAGTTCTGGTCATGCGATTGCATTGTGAAAGAAACGGTGTGGAACCGACCAGAAAAGGTTGATAATCTAGCAAATAAGTATTTGTGTGTATTGCAAGGTTCTGGAATCGTCAAAATGATAAGAAATTTGGCCAAGTCTCGGTAAAGTTACAAACACTTGCACAGAAAGATGTATATGGGACTACACGAACACGTGGCGTAAAAAGCCGCCCCCCGATTTTTACGATGTTACATGCATATTTAGAATATGAAGGCATTTGAAGAGCCATGCTTTTCAGGGAACTTGTCTTAACTGATGTTCTTCCACACTTGCATAATAAGAATGAGTAATGCTCACAAATTATTTTTCACCTCTTCCCAGCCAGAACTCAACCTTCTCTTTAAAGAGAGAAAAGATATAAAGATAGAAAATCAGTGGGAGAGAGAGAGAGAGAAAGAGAAAGAGAGAGAGGGGGAGAGAGAGAGAGAGAGAGGAGAGAGAGAGAGAGAGAGAGAGAGAGAGAGAGGAGAGAGAGAGAGAGAGAGAGAGAGAGAGAAAGAGAGAAAGAAAAAGGTAAGTGTTGCAGATTTAGTAGTTAGAATACATGAGATTGTATTACGAGGCTGTGTAGTGACCAAGTGGAAAGTATATTTTGTTCATAAAGTTTTGGTTCAAATGGTATATACACTCATTTAAAAAAGGTAGACGTTGCTTAAAATTACACTTAATTTAGAACGAGTCTGATAGTGGGGAAGGAGCAAAGATCTGAACGACGGGGTGTTTCATTTAACATGGATTATTATAATAAATAAATAATAATAATTATAGCATAATAGTCCACTCCAAATTGTATTAAACCGAAACGGAAATTCTTTTTGCCCAATTGATCGAGAGCCCGGCAGCCATTGAGCAGCGCCATATCGACGTTGCTCTATATCCCTTATTGTTGAACGCCAAACAAGGTAGCAACAACTCCCATCTTTTAACGTCTTTTGGTATAAGCCTATTTGTGTAAATCAGTGGCAGAGGGAGGGATTTTTCTTCTTTTCAGAATTTGAATATGTACTGGTCCTGGTCAAGATGGCCGATAGAAACTCGAATCTTTCCCTGCCGGGTGAAGTCCAAAGGCTGAGACCCTTGAAACTCTTCATTTTGTTTAACGTCGACAAAAAAATGGGAATGTTCTTTTTGAAATTCACACAGCCCCTTTCATATCACGGAGGCGATTTTATTTTTCCCCCTTTTCTCTCTCCACTCTATCTCCTTTTCTCTTCTTCTTCGCCTCTTACCTTCTTTTTTCTATTTCTTTTCTCTTTTTTCTCCCGTCGCTCTGTCTCCCCCCTTGAAAATAAAGCCGCCGGGGGGGGGGGGGGGGTGGATTTGGCCCCACCTGAATCCGCCACTGGTTCAAATAATCAATAACAGTGTATCCAAGTAAATAACAAGTAAATCGCCGTACATCATTTGTGAACAAACAAAATAGAAATAAAAGCAAATAAACAAAGCGGCAAACAGACAGTAGTCAAATGATCGGGTAATTGACAACAAAAATTGATTGAATGAATGAAACGATAAAATTAATGATTTAAAATGACTAAATGATTGAATAAATTATTTGAATATGAATAAATACATGATTAAATAAATAAATAAATATGGATTAAATACATGAATGAATAAATAAATTAATATCATAATCATTTTAGTAACATAACTAATTCTGATATATTCGAAACAAGATGAATAATGGCGTCGGCATAATTGCTGTTAGGCCTATTTTGCAAAGAAAATGATATTTGGTTCAAAATATAGTGCTTCGAATACAAAGTAAACTTACGATGGTTTAAAAACAAAGCATAATAACCTGCAGAATTTTAAATCGGAGCGAGCTTAAAACCTCATGCCTTTCTTTCACGTTGTTCATATACCCGACACTACTGGGAGTAGATGATTTCCACAACAAAATTTACAGAAAGTAATTCGATATTTTCCAATCTTTTTGTTATTGTAATCGGTATGGTAAATTCAGCGATTGTTAATGAATAATTCATTAACCGTCTGAACAAAATAAATAAGGGCTATTATTCATTATTGGGCGCGAAATTTCGAAGACCTGAACCAACACATGAGCGAGGGGAAAAGAAGTAATCGAGCTTTAAAAAATATTGCATCTATTGAAAGCCCCTCTAAAGTGGTGGGAGCCCCCAAAATTGAGGTGTTTTTTGCGCCCCCTTAATATCCAAACTGGATACGTGCCCCCTCTGCCCTCGCCACCTCCCGTAGATACGTCACTGTTTAAATCCTACCATCAGGTCAAAGTGAAGTTTTATGAGGGAAAGACAACCCGCATATTGGCATCTTTATTTCTAGGGTGAGTGGGAGGAGGAGGGTACAGGATAGTGGTGCAGCCTCACCCCCCCCCCCCCCCACCTCTTAAACCTTTAGTAACGAGTAGCAGCTTCCTCTTGCATTTTTTTTAGCGACTAGGCGAGAAATTAATTTTGTACAAGTCTTCACTTTTGAATTATCACCACTATTCCGTTATTAGTTTCGGTTTTCTAAATTTTAGAGGTACTTCCCTTTCACATTTCTCCGCAAGAATCAATCGTCCCCGGGCTTCACCAACCCATTTTGTGGTATAGGCTCTATTGAAATTTGCATAAAATTCTTCTCGTCGAAAGGCTTATTTTAATAATTGAAATATCTTCAAATGGTGAATGCGAAGGGGCGTAGCGATGGAGCGAAAAGACTCTCGTCAAAATTAACACTGAATAAGAAAGAAAAAAAATAACCAACAAACTATTTTATGTTAGGGCATGAGTTTTTCTAAGTTTTTTTTGGGGGGGCGGGGCCGTCCCTCCACTTAAAAAAAGTTCATCCTCCCCTCCTTGGGACCTTGTCGCTGACCCTGCCTCCCACATATTTAACATTCACTCTGATCTCTGCAATGAACCAGCCAACCAGGCATAAACCTACGAGATTCTAATCAAACAGTTATTTCCGTGGAATTAACATTTAGCGTTAGCAAAAAACCTGACATGATTTTGTCTGTAGATGGCGATGGACTAGATTCCAATGTTTCGATCGTGAACATGGTTTGAAACCAATCCAGGAGCTCGAGCCGGGCTAAATACTGGGTTACGTATATGGCGCGCCATATGCCCAATAACCCCGAAAAACACGGTTTATCGCCGATAAACAAGGTTTATCGAGCGAAAAACAAGGTTTATCGAGCGATAAACCTTGTTTATCGTGAGAAACTCTGTATATCGACTGATAAGCACAGTTTCTCTCGATAAACAAGGTTTATCGAAAAACACGGTTATTCGTATTTCGTCAGGAGAGGGCGCTTTTTAAAGTTGCACCCAGCTCAGAGCACTGCTCCGCACGTGCGCTTTACACCGTAGAATATACCAACACCGTAACACTTGCTCGCGCTCATGACCACAGGCTTTTTCCCCAATTTTTGAAATGTTATGTTTATATCAAGTTCAAGTTCAAGTTCAAGTTCAAGTTTATTTGTCTTCCAGAAAACACATGTGACAAAATATAATAGAGTATAATCATAACAGTACAATAACAGTACAATGTAGAATAGAGAAAGACGAGGAGACCTTGGTTGAAGCACAGCTTGTTAAGTTAAGGCCCCCTCATATGGTGTGACAAAGATAACTGATTCATGAATACAACAACAAATATGGAATATATAAAACTATTTACAAAATACTCTCAGAGAACAACTACCCAACGATGCATCGACCACAGCATGGATGACTACAACAAGTATACCTGAAGATGCGCACATCCCCATCACACCGGGTGAGCTAACAAACTCACCGTGTGAGTGAAAAAAATGTATCATATGAGCAAAAATCAACCCACCCATGGGAGGGCGATCTAATATGGACAAACCCAAGCTGACACCAAGTCGAGACATTGATGAGTTATTGCTCTCTGAGTGCAGAGGTCAAGAACGACAAGTAGGAATATATGGTATATGTACAGATGAGAAAGAAGAAGAGAGAGAAAAAAAAAGAAAAGGGATAGCTAGAAGGGGATTATGTCAAAGTCAAGAAATAACAAAAAATAGATCGAGAGTAGAGTTTAATATGCTACAGTACACGAAAAATGAAGCTTGATAACACATTCATGTGTCATCGACATACTTGTGAAGTAAATATGACTTAAGTCTACGTTTAAAAACTGAGATACTTGAAGCATTTGTTATAGTAGTATCAAGTGAATTCCAGAACCTGGGGCCAGTGGACATTAGAGTATTCAGAGTGAATGTTGTCCTTGCATATGGTAAATGGAGAGCAGAAGCCTGTCTAGTATTATAGCTGTGAATTTGGTTATTTCTTCTAAAGATTTGAGCAAGGGCAGGAGGGAGGTCCCCAGAGTGAATGCTAAACATGAGCGTTCCAAGTTGCATTGAATAGAGATCTTCAAGTTTTAGAATACCGTTTTCATAATAAAGTAGATTTGTATGTGCACGATAATTCGCTTTACAAATTATTCTAATAACCCGCTTCTGTACAACAAAGAGCCTGTGGATTTGAGTTTTGAATGATTTGCCCCATGCCAACATACCATAATTAATATATGATAAAATAAGAGTAGAGTACAAAATGAACAATACTTCTTGAGGTATACATGATCTCAACTTATAAATAACACCAGTATTTCTTGACACCACTTTACTTAATTTGTCCACATGAGTTTTCCAATTCAGTTTCTCATCTATGTATATCCCAAGAAATTTTGTTGAAGTTACTCTCTCAATTGGGTTATTATTAAATGCCACTTCGCCCGGCAAAATATTAACTGAATTACTGAACAGTATATAATTAGTTTTCTGAAGATTCAAGGATAACTTATTAGCATTAATCCACTTCATTACTTTTCGAAACTCTTCATTAACAGTATTCAACAATATTTGTGGACATTTATGAGAAAAAAATGCACTTGAGTCATCAGCAAAAAATATGAATGATAATACACTTGATGAGCGTTGAAAATCATTAATATACAAGATGAATAAAAGTGGTCCCAAAATGGAGCCCTGGGGAACGCCACATGTTACTTTTTGGGGGCAAGAGTCAATTCCATTTAAGGACACATATTGCTTTCTATCAGTAAGATAACTTCTAAACCAATCCAAGGCGACTCCCCTGACACCATAATGACATAATTTACTTAAGAGAATTTCATGGTCTACAGTATCAAAGGCCTTGGAAAAGTCTAAAAATGTACCGATGGTGTGTAAGCGACTATCTAAGGCAGAAGCAAGTTTATCTATAAGGTGTAAAATTGCATGTGTTGTTGTATGCTTCTCCCGAAAACCAAACTGATAATTACTGAAGACACATGTTTTGTTTAAAAATGTTATAGTTCTTACATAAATAATTTTTTCCAGAATTTTTGAAAAACACGTTAACAAAGAAATCGGACGATAATTTGTCAGTAATTGAGAGTCACCTTTTTTAAAAATTGGTACAACTTTTGCGATCTTCATGTTTATCGGTACAACTCCGCTTGACATAGACAAATTAAAAATATGAACTAGTGGTTGAAGGATACCGACAATAACTTGCTTAATAAGTTCGTTCCCAATATGATCATACCCAGGACTTTTCTTGTTCTTGAGGGCTTTAACAATACCAAGCAATTCTTCGTCATTTGTGGGCACCAGAAATAAACTTTGCATGTTACGTTCTCCTAAGTAATCATGAAAATCAGTTTGACTGTTTGGAATATTTTTTTTCAGATTCGGACCAATATTACAAAAATATTCATTAAACTTTTCCACTATAATATTTTTATCTTCAACCATTTGGTCATCTATATTCATTTGTATTATACTTGTTACTTTAGATGTTTTTTGAAATACATTTCTTATCACCTTCCACGTGCCCTTGATATTATTGTAAGTTGCTTGAAACTGTGCAAAATAGTATTGTTTTTTGGCTGCACGCAGTTGAGAAGTCAGAGTATTTCTGTAAACGGAATATTTCTTTTTTAGAGCTTCCGTCCCTGCTTTCCTATACTTATAAAACAGCTCATTTTTCTTATTTATCGATTTCAGCATAGCATTGGTGACCCACGGCAAACGTGGGGTTTTTCTACGATTGTTTTTACGCTTTACTACTGGAATATTAGCATCATACAGCGATAAAAACCTATTCATGAAAATATCGAAGGCACTCTCATCACACTGATTCAAAAGAACATCACTCCAGTTTGTCGCCAATAATGCCTCTCTAAACTGATTAATATTTTCTGGGGTGTTTCTTCTAACATAAATATTCTTTTGGGTGACTACAGGGTTTTTTCCCAAAGGAATTGTAGTATACACAGGAAAATGGTCAGACAAGTCTGACACTACAATAGTAGATAAAGGAAAAGGTTGCAAGTTACTAAAGATATTGTCAATTAGAGTAGCAGATGATTCAGTTACTCTTGTTGGTTTTGTTATCAAGGGCAACAAAGAAAACGACAACAACAAATTCAGGAAATCATCAACATGAGCATCAACATTATGCTGTAAAAGGTTTATATTAAAATCTCCAACCAAAAATAAGGATTTACCATTAAGTGACTGGTTTTCCAAAGCTTTCTGCATTTCGTCCAAAAAAATGTTCAAAATACCATTGGGAGGTCTGTACACGACTCCAATCACGATATTATTTTTACCAGAAATAAACACTTCAACAAATAAAGCTTCTAGATTTTCAGTCATGACATTAAGTTCGTGACATACTCGATAATCGAGCCCAGATGGAACATAAAGGGCAACACCACCACCACGTCTGCCTACTCTACTATTGCTTAACAAATTATAACCTGGAATAACAAACAAATTTACATCATTTTCACTGGTGAACCAAGTTTCAGTGACACCAATGGCAGTTAAGCCTGAGCTGATTTTGTTCACAAATGATGTCACATGTTCAAAATTTCTACTCATGCTGCGGATATTAAAATGAAGAAGGGAGAGCTCTTTATCTGTGGCATTTTTAACTGACTCAAAGAACTGTTGTTCTGTAGAATAATTACATCTTAAAGAAATATTTTCAATGCTGTCACTGATATCACTCAAGCTAGCTTCAAGAAAATTGCAAATATTTTGGTCATCTATTTGAGCCATGATCGGTCAAGATAGGTGACAGGATAAACACGAGTACTGATAACATAGACATAAGGAAACGGCCAGCTAACTTAAATACAACTAGAAAGATAAACACTTGAGACATATAGAATATGAGACAGCAAATTGGAGAGGAAAAAGGAAGGTATAAACAGGGAAAGGAAGACAAAAAAGAACAGGATGGAAAACATATATATAAATGTAAATGCGCACAGGATACATTGCGCAGATAAGTTAAAAGACAATTCATATGAAAAAGATAGTACCAAAAGTGTAGTAAATAAAAAGAGATGTTTTAAGTGTCATGTGGCAAGAGCTATCAAGTTATTAGACAAAGGTTAAAATTAGAGCCTGGCCAAGTCCGCTTCAGAAAAGATGGTTTTCTTAATTTCATTGCCATCAGTTGCTGGCAACAAGGCGATGACTCGACCATCCCGTGTCCAAGCAGTTTTCACCCGTTGATGGTCACGGGTCATCTTGAGGAGCTTGGCATTATCGCGGGTGAGGTCCTCCTGGATGGATTTTCTCGTACCCGCGAGCTTGCGACGACTCCCGAGGACCTCGTTCCTCTTCCTGAACGACAGGAACTTGACGATCATTGTGCTCGGACTTGGACCAGTTGTCTTGACTGAGGAATTCACCCGTTGGACGTGGTCTATGTCCCCCTTCTGAAGGTGAACGCCGAGGGAGGTGTTGACTAGATCAACTATAAGTTCATCTGAGGTCACCCCTTCAACCTCGCGGATACCAAAAAATCTGAGAGAGTTTCTCCTGTTATACTGCTCTTGGGAGTTTACATCCCTTCTCAGCAGACTGAATTGTTGGCCTGTGCCATCATGGCTCTCCTTCAACAGTTTGATTTCCTTTTTATTTCTCTCTTCAGAAATCTCAAGGTCAAGGATCCTTGCCTCCTGCCTTCCTATTGACTCCTCCAGCTTTCTCTCCCTCTCGGTGGAAGCATCCTGAAGATGAAGAATCATGGCTGCTTGCTCATCAATCTGTTTTTGAAACTTAGCTAGACTTGAGTCAACATGTGCTGAGACTAGCTGCATAAATTTCTCATCATGAAGTATATCAGTCATGACTGCCTGAATGAGAGAGGCAGTTTCCTTCTTCTCCCTAGCCGATCTTGTTTTGTCAGCCATAGTTGTAACAGGTTGATAGTAGAAGTAGAAATAGGTGAAGTAGAGGTTGTAGTATAAATACAATAGCTGCATACACAAAGCCCAGAGTAGAGTCACAGATACACTACTTTGCACACATCACACATGAGTTACAACAAAATATTGAGTTAGTGGGGCTGAAGATAAGATTCTTACCACATGGCTCAATACAAAAGTTGAAACAGTCCGTTAATTCCTCAGTTTCCTCGTTTTTAACACATTCCTCTCATGGTACCACTATTAACTTGTTGCAAATTACATATCGCTTTGTGTTATTGAAGCTAAAATGATGAATAACAGACCAAAATGTCAACAGCAAAACCAAGATACGCGTGCATATAATTAATTATATATCTCTCTCTCTCTCTTTCAAACTTTTTAGGTTTTCTCCTTCTCTTATCTCTCTCACTCTCCCCTTTTCTTTCTCTCACTCTCTCTTTCTCCTACCCTCTCAATATAACCCTTCTGTCTCTCCCTCTCTTTCTTCTAATTTTTTCTTTCCCTTTCTCTTTCCTTTTTCTTTCTCTGCACTCCCTCTCTGCCTCCTCCCCTTTTATCTCTTTCCCCCGGTATGAAAAATAGGGTAGAGATAGATGGTTGGAGAGAGAGGAGAGATAAATGAGAGATAGAGGAGAGATAGAGCAGGGGAAAAGGAGAGATAGAGCGGGGATAGATGGATGGATATAGATGGAGAGAGAGAGAGAGAGAGAGAGAGAGAGGAGAGATAGAGGAGAGATATTTTAAAGATAGATGGATGAAGATAGAGGAGAGGTAGAGCGGGGATAGATGGATGGTTATTGAGGATAAATAGAGGAGAGATAGAGGAGAGATCGAGGAGAGATAGAGGAGGGATGAATGAGAGATAGCGGAGAGATAGAGGAGAGATAGAGCAGGGATAGATGGATCTCTTCTGTCTCTTTCTCTCTCCGTCTATCTCCATCCATCTTCCCCTGCTCTATCTCTCCTCTATCTCCTTCATCTCTAATTTATATCTCCTCTCTCTCCATCCATCTATCTCTACCCTATATCTCCTCTTTCTCTATCTCTCTCTCTTCATCCATCTATCCCTGCTCTATCTCTCCTCTATCTCTATTCTTTCTCTCCTTTATCTCTCCTCTATTTACCCTTATTCACCATCCATCTTTCCCTGCTCTATCTGTTCTCTCTCTCTCTCTCTCTCTCTCAAATCTCCATCCATATATCCCTGCTCTATATCTCTCTCCTCTCTCTCTCTCTCTCTCCATCTATCTCTATCCATCTTTCACCCGCTCGATCTCTCCTCTATCTCTCCTCTATTTATCCTCAATAACCATCCATCTATCCCCGCTCTACCTCTCCTCTGTCTTCATCCATCTATCTTTAAAATATCTCTCCTCTATCTCTCCTCTCTCTCTCTCTCTCTCTCTCCATCTATATCCATCCATCTATCCCCGCTCTATCTCTCCTTTTCCCCTGCTCTATCTCTCCTCTATCTCTCATTTATCTCTCCTCTCTCTTCAACCATCTATCTCTACCCTATTTCTCATACTAGGGGAAAGAGATAAAAGGGGAGGAGGCAGAGAGGGAGTGCAGAGAAAGAAACTGAGGAAAGAGAAAGGGAAAGAGAGAATTAGAAGAAAGAGAGGGAAAGACAGAAGGGTTATATTGAGAGGGTAGGAGAAAGCGAGAGTGAGAGAAAGAAAGGGGGAGAGTGAGAGAGATAAGAGAAGGGGAAAACCTAGAAAGTTTGAAAGAGAGAGAGAGAGATATATAAACATAACATTTCAAAAATTGGGGAAAAAGCCTGGAATACTTCGCCATACCTCCACTCAGAAAATGTCGATCGTGGTCATGAGCGCGAGCAAGTGTTACGGTGTTGGTATATTCTACGGTGTAAAGCGCACGTGTGGAGCAGTGCTCTGAGCTGGGTGCAACTTTAAAAAGCGCCCTCTCCTAACGAAATACGAATAACCGTGTTTTTCGATAAACCTTGTTTATCGAAAGAAACTGTGCTTATCAGTCGATATACAGAGTTTCTCACGATAAACAAGGTTTATCGCTCGATAAACCTTGTTTTTCGTCGATAAACCTTGTTTATCGGCGATAAACCGTGTTTTTCGGGGTTATTGGGCATATGGCGCGCCATATACGTACCGCAACTCCCAGCCACAGAAATACGCTATACCATACATAAACCTCCACCTGGTTACACGCCGCTACTCTTTGCATTATATCTATTTCAATCACAGACTGCTGTCAATTTAGGGGTGCAAATCTCTGGCGCTCGACGCCGAGAGAGAAATACTTTGCTCGAAATCTTCAAATAAGCTAATCGGTGATGGGGCCCATATATCTATTCCCCGCTCTTCTGCTGTTGCTGGTTACTTTGTCAGTGAACGCAAGAAGAAATCGGCGTCCCAATGTGATCATTTTGTTTGCAGACGATTTGGGGTATGGAGACTTGCAGGTGTACGGGCACCCGACCTCGTCTACGCCCAACCTGAACCGACTGGCCCGCGATGGGAAGGTGTTCACTCAGTTCTATGCTGCGGCCGCTATATGCAGCCCATCGAGGTAAGCTGAGCAAATAACACAAATTTGTTTCAAGCCATGCGTACCTGTTTTTTTAAATATTTTTCATTCATTCTTTTTACATTGAACCTCTTACCTCGGAAGAGGCAGTGAAATAAATGTCTAGTATACTGTATATGGTGAATTCTTTAATTGAAATGACGTATTGTATTTTGTCAATTTGTATATTAATAATATTGATCAATGCCAAATGCGCAGTCAAGAATCTACCTCTGACCTCCCCCCCCCCTTGCCTCCCTGACTCCCTGACTTATTTATTATGTGAGTACCTAAGTGACAAGATGAAAGACCTGGAACCTTGGCTTCTACCTCATTATTCTTCCCATATTTGCTCTAAAGGTAAAGGTAAATGGGGATGATGTTGGATGTCTATTTTTTTAATGAAAACATTCTCGAAATTGGATGGTTATCATGGTTTTATCAGTCATGGCCACAATCTAATGCCAGACCAGAAACTAACATCCTCTATTAATTAATTGAATGGCAACATAATTAAATTAAATGATTATACTTTAGAGCAATTATTTGGAAACCTAGCACTAATGCTATATGGTGAAATTGATAAAAAAAATGTTGCATTATATGTAGACCCTTGTCAATGTGTTTTGCAAAACAAACGTGAGTCTGTCAGTGAGCTGAGTGTAGCATTAGACTTGATTGTAGCTCTATGGGAAAAGTTACATCTTGGGCAGATGTAAACTTTCCCAATGAGCTAAAAACAACATCATGGATAGCATTTTATATGTACACAGTATGTACTCCGATTTACAACCCCCCAAAATCTCTGACTCTTTGTGGCAAAGAAGATTTTTGCGGCCACATGAGGCCAGCCAGCTTGATCAGGCTTCGGACAATGAATGATGAGGGGGTAGGAAGTGGTCAGAGGAAGAAGAAAGCCGGACCAGACCAAACAAAAGAAGCAGACACTATTGTGCTAAGGGGCTGATGCCTTAAATCCTTTTCACACTCTGTCTCTGAGTATACTCAGGTCACAAGGAGGGCAGAATAACTTGTGTGAAAGAAAGGGAAGGTAAGATATATTCGCTTGTTTTGCTACTTAGACCCCGCCGCGGCCCCGAGGACTGCTGTTGAAATTTTGATTGCGTTCATCCGTGGAGTGTTGCAGAGTGTCAGGGACCTACATAACACTGTATGTGTATGTAACCCTGATCGAAAGATAGACCTTCACACTGAAAACTATATGGAAGGAGTGAAGAGGGGGGGGGGGGGGATAAGGTAGCTCTGGAACGCGATGTAAACAATCTGTAAAAAAACAATTGACAAAGAGCTTGTTGGAAAGTTGTTGAAAATTAAAATCTACGAACCCAGCAAATAAAGAATTACCATGAACGTAGAGCATTGAACTTGTCTACTTCTACTTCTGTTGCCGGTGACTCTTTATCAAAGTCTGTTCAGCATCTTTGCCATGGAAGTCTAACAGAGCATCCGTGATTAAGGAATACAAAATTGTACACTTGGTGTCCATCATGACCTGCATTTGAAACATTATTTTGAAACATATATGCAATTAGCTTATTGGGTGATGGAAAACCACAACTATTTTTCATGTACCTCCTTTCCTCTCTATATTTCCAGTCACAGTCAATTTGTTTGTTCTCTCTTTTTGGAGAAAGTTACCAAAGAACTGGAGTTGATACACACAGTGCTGACGTCATAAAAAAAGTATGAAGATTTTGCTTTTTCAGGACATTGATCTCACGGTATACTTGCAAGAGTGCAGAAGAAGGATGGAGAGATTAGAAATAAATTTAGTTGAAAGGAGGAGTTAGAGAAAGAGCTTTAAGGTTGAATGCGAAACTAATTTTGTTGTTGTTGCTAGGAAATGAAATAAACTAAAGGATACAGGTTCATAAATTGGTTCATGGGAAAGGGAGATTTCCTCACAGGCAGTTTTTCTTTGTGTACATTTCCACCTAGAACTCATGCCCATTTTTCTTTGTCAAAACCTGTACATTCATTGACAGAAATAAGATAGGAAGTGCAACAACATACATTTAGAGCAGGAGAAAATGCTGTAATCACTTTTTGTTTTCCAATTTCCATCATATGAATTGTTCGAAATGTTTTTATGTCTGCCATCCTGATAGCAAGGAACACAATGAAGTGGTTACCAAGGTGTTGGAATTTTAAGCCATTTGAACCAAATTTGTTTTTGCCCACCCTTCACTCATACTCTCACCACCTTGTATGTGGGGAAGGAATTAACTTTTGTGCAACATTTGTCCCAAATCTCGCCTTCTACAACGTTATTCAAACTAGTCACCACCAAAGTTCCATGTTTTTTCGAGGCAAATGCACCGCAGAAATGGCTGTATCCCAGAGCGATGCTGGCCCCATGAATAGCTGAGTGACTGTGGTGGAAATCTCTATTTATCCTTCGGGTTTGCACAGGAACCTTACACTGAACAGCGCCGAAGAACATTCATTGTCCTCCATGAAATCCTATATGACTTCTCTTTGGCTCAACCAACTTACAATTTAATAGCTCCCAAAGGGTTACTACCCTCCTTCTGCCAACCCCCCATTCAGACAAGCCAATTTCATCTTAGAACCAAACCCTCAAACAAGGTTCTCCAATAGACCAGTTTACTATTAAACATATTCAAATTTTAGGCATACTTTTTGGACGTTCTGGTTATTCTTGACAACCCAAAAGCTTGTCCAAAGCTTGTCCGACATAGCAACACGTTATATGCAGACACGATTCTGAGTATTGTACATGTAGGTCATTCATTTTTAACAAGTTAATGGCATTAAACTCATCACTAGGTCCCTAGGAGAGAAACATTTGAGGTAGTAAACAGGTCTATTCTAGTCTTAGCATTGATATTGCTCTTGTTGGTATATAATCACACTTGATGTAGGTATCATTGAAGAGACTGTGTATTCCCCTTTACAATGATGCCCTATTCATTATGATTATGTTATCATGGAATATGCAGTGCATTGTTATTGTCAACTGTAGATGCTTTATTTGTTTGAGGATGTGTTTTGAAAGAATAACAATGCATTTTTCAGCATTTCACTTTTTACTTGGCCCCTCATATTTAGGTGTACTGCCCAGTCCATGATTACATACTGATTACAAATGGGGCATTGATAATGTAAAGGGAAATAAGCAGACTTTTCAATGATACCAACATCAAATATGATAATATAGTAAAAAGAGAGACATCAACAATAAAACTTGAATCGCAGAATGTCTTACAGTGTGAACAGTCTACAAGACTTTTTATCGTTTCCCCCTTCCAATGGCAAGGACTATTGTGTGAGTTTCGCACCTCCTATGCAAACATAGAACTCAATCAAAGGCGGAGATGGTGGTTATTGATAAAAAGGAAGCAATTTGTGAACTATTTGCTCAGACTTTTGTATCAGGCATGGTTTCTCTCCGTATTACCAGAACTTGAGGATATTGGTAGAGTTAAAGATGGCAAATTTAAGAAATTTGTGAACTACATTGTATTTGCTAAGATTTTCGCATCCCCCAAGCGGATGTCTTCCTCTTCTCCCAAATGGTACCTGAGCAGACTTTGAGGATGTTTACAAAGAGTCAAGGATGGCAAATTCAAGAAGTTTCTAAAATATTTGCAAAGATTTTAGTATGATTAGCAGAAGTTTCCTCCCTTACACTGCTTTTTTGCTTGCAGTGTACTGTATGTCCCTATGGTGTTACAAGTTTTGGTGTACTGTATGAAACACAGCAGCAGTACGTGTGTGCTTCTTTGATTTCAGAAAATGAGAATTTGCTAAGTCATCTCACATATTCATCAACATAAATTCTGTTCTTCCTGTAGGCCTTGCAATTAATTTGATTGCCAGGTACCCATTTTTATTAGGGTGGAGGACTGGAGGGTGGCACAAATGTGGAATAATAATGTCTTGCCAAAGAATGTTAGTGTTTGGCTGGGATTCAAACCCTCAACCTTTGGATTGAGAGTCAAGTGAATGAACCACTATACCATGCCACCTCCATGCTCATTGATAGGAGACACAATCACTTATGGTGAAACGAGGCTAGGTATACATGGAGTTCCAGCACCCAGTGACACCTCACCCCACCTATTTTCTCCGTGGAGAGGGTGTGTGGGTGTGAGGGGTGAATTGATCAAGTACACATTGTGAGGGAATGCTCGGGTATTGTTAATAGTACGCGACCTTTGACATCTTGTCACCTCGAGGGTCAAGAGCGGATCCAACCCCCATTGGGTAAATAAACGCGCTAGATGACAAGTTCATGCTGTCAAGTAATACGGGCTAGCTAGGACACATCAGTAGCCTAGTTTCCAATATGTTGAAAAGAGGAATGGTACATGACATGTACATTGTATGCATGACAGTAGATGTAGACATGAAATGGAAAACAACCCTCATCTCTTTTTACGAAATTGTGAAGAAGAGTATTATGCATCAAAGTAGAAGTAGATGTGCGATGGAACAGAAATCCTTTTCCTCTTTTTTTAGATGGCAAAATTAAAAAAAAAGGGATCATAGGCCTACTTCAAGCGATTAGAGCATTAAAGTAATATTTCCAAGGGAGTTTGACCCAAAAGTATTTTCTAGTTGAATAATTGATGACAATATAATGAGGTAAAATTCTTTCAAAGGGTTTTCTCTCTCTCTTCTCCCTCTCTCTCTTTTCCTCTCTGTCTCTCTTCCCCCCTCTCTCTCTCCCTCCCTCTCTTTCTTTCTTTCTCTATCTCTCTGTCTCTGTCTCTCTCTGTCTGTCTCTCTCTCTCAAACAAACAAACTCATAACAGAAAAAATAAATGTAGCCAATTAAATAGGCCAAGAAAACGGGGATTAAAACAAATTGAAGAAATGCAAGTATTAACACAAAGTCAAAATTGGAAAGTGTAGATGAAAAGTTATATCGTTCGTATATAGATGAAGTTGTTTGTTTTCTGTAGCTGCAATAAACTACTTTGTACTTCCATGTCATAAAGACAGAGCTAGAGGCTAGGTAACTATATCATCTCTTGAGAGCTAAAAGGGCCTTAACTCCTCTAATTTACACAATCTTAAAGGTAATACAAAGTTTTGGGAAATTTTAAATATTAGGTGGTTAGGGATTCTTAACAATTTTGATATATTTGGATGCCCATGTAGATGTATTATAAGCGCTATAAAATTTAGCCCCCAAAACACTTCTGGTTTCGTGAAAAATTGAATATAAAATTTTACCGGTGCTACCGGTAAATTTTGATAAATTTCAAATAGTGCCTACGGCCGTACAATGGTAGACCATAAAAATCTCAGAATATCAAGTTGAGATATATAATTTCCAAACGGGAATAGCTAAATGGTCGAATTTAGTCAAGAAACATTGTTTTATAGCTTAATTAATATCTTGACCTTGAGAGGGAGATATACAACATAAGGAGTTTATTATTTACAATTTCATAACTTTAGACTTGATTTCAACCACGACAACAATCACTGAATATTGTAGGATCGCATAAACATGCTTCCAATATGTTCATTTGAACAAAATTCATGACCCCATACCAAAACTTTGTAATACCTTTAACACCCTTCTGGCTCTCAACAGATGATATCATATGATATTTTCAAGTCGATGCCATTCTCGTAAATAACGAAGATGGACAGTAAAGCTATACAATGTGTCTGCCTCATCACCAACGCCTACATGTAAATCAGATGACTCTATAACCTTCAAAATGCTGGCATGTTGTCACAGGGGAAATAATGATGTTTTCATGTCTTCCAAAGTGATGTTGTTTTAGTTGGAATACATTGTTTGGCACTTGGACTGTAAACTTAATTTAGAACAAAATTTATTGCTGAAGTGACAGAATCACATAGGCACTAAAAAGACTTCTACCCAGGTCATTTCCAGTGGCGTATCCAGAATTGGATGAAGCAAGTGTGTGCCCCCAGGCGCCACCCCCTTTAATATCCAAAGCTTTAGAAAGAGCAGTAATTTGTAAAACATGTATTGTACATGTATGTGGGTGCTTGATGGCTTTCATTTTCATCCCTTGTTTGATAAGAATCGATCATTATAATCATGATTCTTCTCCATAATTTCATTTTGTATGTATTTTGTTATTTCTTTTGTCCAAGTAAAATGATATATAGGGTGCCCCTGGCATTTTTATACTGTCTTACGATGGATTCTTTAGTAGGTCCATGGTCTTACATATAAGTGGGCAGTAGTATGTTATGATAATATCTTTTGTTACATTGTTTATCCCCACTTTACCTGTGAGAATTTTCCTTTTTGTTTGCTCCAAATCCGATTCAATCAGGGCTTTTTATTATCTCCAAATGCTGTTATGTTAACTTGTAAGGAAATCAAGGAAGGAAAGGATTACCTTCCAATCGCTTCCCTTGCAAACAATGCAAAAATGATGCCCTATTCATCTCATTTTTCTTTCCAGCGGCTTTATACTTTGATGGACAACACCCTGATAAAGTTTTTAATGTTTTTAATCAATTGATTGACTAATGTTTATTTTGCCTGAGTGCTATGTAGGCCTACATCTACATGGTTCTCATCTATTTGAAAGTGGGCCTTGGCTTTAAAGATGAAGTTGAGTTCTGGTCATGCGATTGCATTGTGAAAGAAACGGTGTGGAACTGACCAGAAAAGGTTGATCATCTAGCATATAAGAATTTGTGTGTATTGCAAGGTTCTGGAATCATCAAAATGATAAGAAATTTGGCCAAGTCTTGGTAAAGTTACAAACACTTGCACAGAAAGATGTATATGGGACTACACGAATACGTGGCGTAAAAAGCCGGCCCCCCGATTTTTACGATGTTACATGCATATTTAGAATATGAAGGCATTTGAAGAGCCATGCTTTTCAGGGAACATGTCTTATCTGATGTTCTTCCACACTTGCATAATAAGAATGGGTAACGCTCACAAATTATTTTTCACCTCTTCCCAGAACTCAACCTTCTCTTTAAGTCCTATTCAAATCTGAGGGACTAACCCTGCGTTTAGACTATCAGAAATTTTGGAATTTATGGTGTAGCCATAGTTGTATTTGATATACCTTATGCCTAGTCTGAAAGTCATATTTAAAGAAATGTCATATCACATAGCATCATTATAGCAAAATGCATGTTTGAGCATTGTTTCAATTGAAAACTTGATAAAGAATCGGGTTCCGGCTGTAGTCTGAACTTTGTATCATACAAAAATCTTATTACTGGGTAGGGCCTAACGTGAGCCCACTCTGATGATTAGCTACATGTAGCTGTCACGTCAATTGACCTTTTCAAAACATATTTCTTTACGTGATATTTCTTTATACTTTGTTGTTATTGACCAGTCTTTACGCTCCTTTTGCTATAAAGCAATTCTTTCTACAACGTTTCTTTATATAAGTTTCATATAAATCTCCTAAAACTACGACTGCAGTCTGAACTGGGTATTAACAAGTTGAAAATGGACCCATCGCTTCAAGTCCGATTCAAATCTGAGGGGCTGGGTAATCAGGGATCAACGAATGAATACCTTGCCAAAGGGCACCCGCCCATCAGCTTTCCATTCGCACCTGAGAACTCCAAGTCACTAATTGATTGAATAGGTGGGTGGGTAAGGGGGAGGGGGCTCAAGCAGCTTATCTCTTTTAAAATAAGAAATTGGCTATATATGCACTTATATGCCCAAAACTAACATATAAAAAGTGATCTTTGAAAAGACAATGTTGGAGTTTACATAATATACAACTTTCCTGTTTTTCAAGCCTTACCCTGTATTTTAGGCTAATTTGGTTGAATGTACAATATCTAATGTGAAATAGAATATACATGATGAATTATGATATAAGTTGTTTGTGCACTAAGCTCTTTTTGCCAACCCATGTGTTTTACTCTGCCAGCCATGCAAAGCAAAGCATACATCAGACGCATTGAATTTTATTTCAAAAATATATATGTAAGGACTGACTGACTAAGCAATGCTCAATGTAAACATGGGCAACACTAGAAGGGGGAGGTGTTGGATTAGAAAATTTCCAGCTCCCTTTTCAGCGAAAAAAAATTCTGACACCCTCCCCCATTCACTTTTATGTAAATCCATAGCTCTCTAACTTCAAAAAGACTTCTGTATGTTCGAGGGAATGCACAATGTAAACAGGACCGTCACTAGATTTGGAGGGCGGGGGGGAGGGTATAGCCTGTACGTTGTCGTTGTTGCCGAATCTGGTCCAACGACCCCCATCCCCCATTCAAAATGGTCTTGCAATACCCCTGAAGGCCTGGATATAATAATGAACTCTCTAAACTTCTTGACTTCAAAAACACTTCTGGGAATGGCCAATCTAAACAGGGCCTTTATTAGATTTTTTTTTAGTGTGGGAGGGGAGGGGGGGGGGGGGGGGGGTTGATGTCAATTTTCAGTTCTTTTGTGAGTAAATTAAGTTTGGCACCCCTGCTCCTCCCCAAATCAAAATGGTCTAGCGCTTCCCTTGAATCTAAATCCAGAGCGCTCTAAATTTTTTCACTTCAAAATCACCTCAGGTCTGTTTTCATCAGCCTGAGTTGGCCAAATAGCCCGCTATTTTGGCAGGTAAAGACGCAAATAGAGAGTTATTTGCTCTGGAAATCTTCCAAAGATATCTTGGGCTAGTTTGCAAAATTGCCCGCTATATTTGTAGTCCGTCTTCACCAGCCTGAAGACGGATGCGCGAACACTGCGCAAATTTCTTAACATCAAGTTTTGAGCTGATGAGGACGCGATTTGTAACTTCGGGTTAATTTCACGGATTACTAAATAGTGGGCTATTGGCCAACTTGGGTTGATGAGGACAGACCTCTCTTGTATATTTGGAGGAATGCAGACCTTCATTCTTCTTTCATCGGTCCTTTGCTGGGAAAGCAAAATGTCTCCTTCCTTTTCTTCGTTTCTTTGGGGTGAAGTGACAAGAGGCAGCTAACAGTTTTCACATGACTACACACTCACACACAAATAAACCCACACACAGGGGGGGGGGGGGATATTTATTGTACAATGTACATCCAGTTGTACATCCAGTTGAAAAAAGTTAGTAGACTTTTGTTTTTTTATCCAACTATGCCCTTTCTGATCTTCTTTAACACCTATTTTCATTCTTTTATACATTTTGACAACTTTTTGTTTTCTACATTAAATTTAGAAGGCAACACTATTGTTGTTTAATGTTGTATGCACAGTATAAGCGTGTGCATCAGTTTCCAGTAAATTCCTGAAGAAGTTGGAAACCTCTTGAATATCACAGGGTTGAATCACCTTGCTTCAACTCAATCAGTGTAATGTAGAGTTGCTCACAAGTACAAGTTCACAAGTACACATTGTCACCCTGGTCTTGAGGACTCTTTGCTGCTGGTCGTTCTAATTTTCTCACATTTAGACACTTAATAGTCCCACTCCACCCTTAGGGTGCTGTGTGAGGAGAAATTAGAATTCATGGATTCTACTGCTATTTGAAATGAGCAAATGGGTGATAATTAAAGTCTTGTATTGTACTCGTGCATTTATAATAGTCTCAGATACTGACCTCGAGTCATTTGAAATAATTTGCTGGAGCATATGAGATCAAGGAGATAGGATTGAGATCTATTCTCTGTATCCTTCACCTGAAATAGATACGGCATACAAGATCAGTCGCTTGTGACAAATTGAGTATTGTCCCAGTTTCCCTTCATTTCCTCCATGCAAACTTGACTCACGAATCAATGATTAGAGGGTGACGGATGGGATTAGGTGGGATTGGTGAATGCGTGGCCCATATCCCGTGGCCAGGCCGGTAGCGAGAATCAACGTCAGACAAAACGCCCATTTTTATTTGGATTTCGGTCAAAATCCTGCTTTTTTTATAACTTTGAGGGTAAATGATGTGTTTGGAGCTCAAGCTGGTGATATATCAGGGATTATCCAGGGTAATTTCCTCTTTCAAGTTGTTGATTTATCATCCATAGCCCCGGGAATGCGTTAGAGCAACAATGTATATTAGGTGTCTACTACATGCTTGCAAGTAATTGATTCCGTCAATAACATTCAATGACCATTGTCAGAGATGCCACTTGGGCTTAGCTTGGCCATTTCTCAAAACACAAAGAGGTTGTTCACCTATAATTAAAGTACATCAAACACATACATTTCAAGACTGAATTAGTTTACAGCCACAAAAAGGGGATTTCATGTTCGTAGGCGGAGAAATGAGAGATTATCCATAATCCTTTGAAGAGCAGTAAATGTTTGAATGTTGTAATTATTTCATTATAATACGATGTAATGGTGAAGATGTAGTGATCACATTTTTTCATCAGCAACCAGGTTGAATAATACATGTAGGTACAGTAAGCCTTATTACTGAAGCAGACCTACAAATGTCAATAGTCATGAAAGGTAGTTGAGCATGATAAGTTTGAAAATGATATAAAACCTGTGTTACATTTTGTAAGTATTCAAGACTTTTTAAGTCCATTAGGTATTTAAAAACAGGTAAATATCATATCATCAATCATTATCAAGGCTTTAAGGAGCATGTGTGAAAGTGTGAAAACGATTCCATGACACGTGTGTTCTGACTGTCTGACCATGGACCTAATCCAGTATGGTCAGTACTTGTGTCCAGTTCTCCAGATTGTCTCTTTCTTAATTTGAAGGGCTGCTCTTCATATTAGATGCTACCACCTAAGATCATAGATATTCCCTCATGCTTTTCACAGTTGAAGTATTTAGAAAAAAAGCAGAACAATCAGACTGGTGAAAGTTTGAATGAAGTCTGACAAAAAAAACAAAAAAACATTATAGGCACGAGCTCTTCAAATTGGCTGAATCAGCACTGTCTCTGTGATGTAGTTGCGGACAACTTTTCCATTTTGTTCAACAAACAAAATGACTGAATTTTAAATTTTTCAAAAATGAATGACTCAAGATGTTCTCTTCCAGTTAGAGGACCAGTAGTAATATACTCTCCATAATATATTTGGGTAGTTCTCCAAGGTGGAGGCACATACTTTGGAGAAAAACATGAATTAGTGATATTTTTGTATTTGACAAACGGGAGAGTTATCCATCACTGCTTCACACTTGCTGAAGTGATCTCACATTTCAAACATTTATAATTTTTCTTCTAATTGGTCAGATTTATTTCACTCTTTTTGCCATTTTGTTTCTCATTACTAAGGTTGAATTAAAAAAACAAATATCACATGATCTCATGCCTTTTTTCTTTGCATGTAGCTGAGAAATTTCTATAAGGACTATCTGGGAACTCTAATAGGAAATAATCTTTATCCATTCCCTTTGCAGAGCTGCTCTTCTGACTGGACGCTACCACATGAGATCCGGGATCTACCCCGGTGTCTTCAACGTGACGTCCTCAGGAGGCTTGCCGCATGAGGAGGAAACCATCGCCGAGATGCTCAAGGGGCGCGGCTACTACACGGCGATGGTCGGCAAGTGGCACCTGGGGGTGGGGCTCGATGGGAAGTACCTCCCACCCTCGCAAGGCTTTGATGAGTTCTTAGGTAGGTGTCTCATTCATTGTGACTTTCCTTGTGTGGTGCCATGTCTGGTGTTCTGATCCTTGCTTAAAGCCCCACTGCACTACTTACAGCCCCACTGCACTACTTAAAGCTACTTGCGCTCTCTACACAGCGAACAATGCCTAAGCGGTACCCGTTGATCACCCATGATCCCCTTTTTCTTATGTTAATTGATAGCTGATTTGATGAGATAATCACCTGCCAGTGACCTTGCAGGGAGGTCTAATCCTCCTGGCCAAACTAGTGTAGATGGGCTTTAAAGTACCTTTGCTTTGGATGTATTTCATCACAGACATAGGTCCTTATTCAGTTGAACCTGACCCTGATCCTAGAATCACACACTAAACAAAAGAAGGAAAACTTAGACCTCAAACTAACTTCCTTCCTTCTTAGCATTTGGTTTGAATTTTATTTTTCTTTTATTTTTCTTTTATTTTTCTTTTATTAATATTCTGCTTCTCTTTTTAATCTACCATATTCTATAAATTAGTGATAGATCTGATATTTATTTATATTCAGTATAGGTAACTAGATTAGTATTGTAAGTCCCCCCTGTATTGTACAGTTATTCACCTTCCCCATTTCTATTTCTATTTCTATTGTAGTTTATTATTAATCTACTTCTTTTAAAATCTTGTTTGTTGTTGTTCCTGTTATTAAAGGTGATCCGTGTTTAACAAGCTGCTTTTTTACACGCCACCTCTTTTCCACATTTTCAATGTCTTTATAACTCCTTGTTATTGTTCATGAATTTATTCCTGTGACCTTGTTGTTACTGTTCATGAATGTATTGTTTTCATGTTAGTGGAAAGAAATAAATAAATCTTGAATCTTGAATAGGTTTGGGTCTTGGGTCTCCATTAGGTTTTAGGTCAGGCTTATGTCCAGGGTTTTGTAGATTTGGGTCTAGGGTTAAAGCGAGGATTTGTGGGGTTCAGTAGCGTTGAAAATTTAATCCAAAAGGTTGATTTCATGGTCTTCAGTTAGATTGTATTTTAGATCAAGCACAAACATGTATTCAGGAAGGAGGCCAACATTTCATTCAATTCTTGTATGATTTTGCTGATAGTTGCCTAGTTTTGAGATAACTATGAGTGGAACATCTTTCAAGCTAGAATTCTTTGCCTCTCAGTGCCTCCATAAATGTTTTTTCTTACACAAAAAGTTTGATAATCCCAAGTGATTTTGAAAACTTTTCAGGCTTCAACTAAGCCCTGTTGGTATGTGAGTCTAGAACCATTAATCATCCCAAATTTAGTGTTTGCAAAACAAAAATTAGATTGGAATTCTTTGGTTCTGACTGATCCTGTGATACCAACCTAGTTCTCCACAATGAACTGTCACGACAGGATGAATGATACATAGTAGAGAAGACATTTTTCAAAGAATTGTCATCAGTATCAACCTATTTGTTATCATTATTATAGCATTTAAAGGTACATGAACTATTTAACTTTTGGGGTTTCTTATTTAAAAAGACATTATGAAAAGATCACAGGAGGCCAATTATATACCAGTCGGTTATAACAATTGGCATCATACAAAATTACTTCTCTACTCTACTGAGGTCCAGAATACTTAAAAAAAAATTCTTTTAGTGTAATCAGTTTTCCCTACTCAAATTGGCAACAATTAATCTTATTTTCAAGTTTTAAAAATAATCATGTTTATTAAATGAACTAATGGAAAATTTAACCAAAATTGTTTGAACAAAAAAACAATGTTTATCAAATTTACTGATGTGAAAAACAATGGATAATAAATAGTGATTTTATATTTTATATCACTTTTCCTACATGTATTTGTAGACTTTAGTAGTTGGTTGCTCTTAAATCGCTCTTAAACAAGAATGGCACAATATACTGCATTGGAAATAGACTCTAAGTTGTCTGTGTTGTTTTGTTCTTTCTGCTTGTGTATCATGTGTAATTCCAAGCTGTCTGGATCAATAGATAATGCAAAAATGTTACTAAATGGAGACTCTACTGCTATGTGTAATGCCATTTTGTATTGTATCATGAATCAATTTCTTGTAAAAATCAACATCAACTTTAACCCCTTGCGAAACATTCATCATCTTTTTCAAAATTTCAAAAGACAATTTTTTATTGAATTTTCTTGGCCCAATCATACAGTGATTCAACTTTTTTCTGGACTGTGTCAAAATGTTAAATGGTGCCTCTGGGGTAGAGAACCTATATATGGATATTGCTTAAGTCCCCATAGGGACATTAACATTCTTTATAGTACTACAACCCCAGAATTCTAACATAATACTATTAAAAAAAAAAAAATGTTTTGCCCATTTTTTGCCAGGTCCAACAGAATATTTTGTTAGCGTTGAATCTCCCTCAAAATACAGGGGGAAAAAAAGTTATGATATTCAATATTAGAGAATTAGCTAAGGATTCTTTAAAAATAATGCACTCATTTTCATCACTTTACAATCTTTGACCCATATTATACGGAAATATAAACATCAATGCTGGTTTTAAGTTTTATTCAAATTTGGGTAAGATGTAGATCTAAGTTTAATTTGTTAAATGTGGTCTGAGACTGGTGGAGAAGCATAAAGACTATGCTCATCCCGCCACTTGAGCTAATTTCTCAAGCAAGCATTGCTCAACTCAATCTAATGAAGACAGAGAACTTCAAACTCTGACTTTCTTTTGGAGAAGCGCTGTTTGGTCTAATAATTACCTCAAGCTCAAGCTTGTCTGGGGGGTGTTTCACAAAGATTCTAAGTCGAACTTAACTCTAAGTTGGACTTAAACATTATGGAGAACCATTTGTAGCCTTATAATGAAATATTTTTAAAAGCAAAAATTCAAGTATTTTAGACTTTTCATAAATTCCACATCAAGAACATGAAATCTCCAATGATAAGAGGTAATATGAATGATTTGAATCTACATTTTGTGCCTATTAAAATAACTTTTACAAAATATTTTCAAATATGCTAATGGCTTTCCATAATTGTTAAGTCCAACTTAGAGATAAGTTCAACTTAGGATCTTTGAGAAACACCCCCCAGGTCTAATAAGGATGCGCCTGTAGCAATGATACGATATCCGCCCATCATATCAACCAGCAATCATCAATATACAACGATGTCAAAAGGGTCATTTAGGTAAGAGGGGTCATGTTGCATGGCATTTTTATTTTGATGAGATTAACTGGTTGTGACAGAACTGGTTTTAATGTCTCTCTGCGAGAAGCAGAGGAGAACTCATGAATATGTTGTCTGGGGTGCGTACGATGTCTCTAATTGTGCCATGATGTCCATGACCTTCTAAGATAGTTGTTGATGCTGCCCAAAAACATTTTTATCAGATTTGATTTGATAGTTATCATAGATTTTATGATGAAATAATTTTGTTAGATCAATTAAAATTACAGATTTGTATAGGTACATAACATTGTAGATAGCAAAATTTCAAAACAATGCTGCAGGCCTTTTCTTTTTGAGTGAACTGTTTCATCCAGCATCGTTGCAATAAAGTAATACTGACTAAGTAGGAAAAGCCTTAGACCCCGTTCTCACTCACTTTGAAAGTGGTCTTTGTTAGACCGCTCCAGAGGAATGGGTCTTGAGGAACGGTTTGCGAGCGTTCACACTCCGAGCAGTTTTTTATGGCTCAAACCGCTCCATGAGTCAAAGTGGTCTTGTTGCTATGGCAGCTCAGGTCAGCAGGTCAATTTTTTCGCGCACGGAATACAAACCGTATGTACCGTACTACATTTTTCGCACCGAAGGTCACTAGCTCACTTCCGTTCAAAGTACGCTTTCCGTTCACATTGCACGTTAGAGCGCTCCAAACCGCTCTTAATAAGACCCGCTCCTCAAGACCACCTCGGAAGGTGGTCTTCTGGAGCGGTCCAGAAGTCCACTTCCTGGACCACTTTGACCGTTCTCACTCACCTAAGAACCGCTCCTGAGGAACGGGTCTTAGTTAGAGCGCTCCAGAGCGCTCCAACGAAGTGAGTGAGAACGGGGTCTTAGTGTTTGTCCTACCTAGCAACAAGTAATGTATTCAATTCCCAAAATGGTCTATTCAACCAGATCCGTTCCATTTTACTTTTCGCTTCCCTGCAGAAGTAAAGATTTTCTAGAACTGGTTTGTGAGAGAACCGGTTTGAAGTCTTTCCAAGGAGTGGACCGCAGTCTGAGAAAAATGTATTGTCAGGTGGTGGGTACAATGTCTTGTTTGTGTTCCCATAACCTATTTAAGCTACAGGGGCTGCAAGTACGGGGGTGCGGGGAGAGAGGAGGGGGGGGGGGTAGGGGGGTCTGCACTCTGCAGGCCCTCGCTTTTTGAGTATAACTGTCTCATCCCGTATCATTGCAATAAAGTAATACTGACTAATCCCCCACCCTTCCCCTCCCCCACTTTGCCTTGTGAAAAAGGGAGCTCTTATTAAATAATAATGTTATATAGATAAAATCTGTCCCTTATTTAACTCATGTCAGTAGAGCATAAGAATATACATCCTTGCCAAGATTTAAATTATTTTCACCATCTGTATTTATATTTTCTTATCAAGGAGGAAAAAAGCTTCACAGGAGCTGATACTGGCCAGTATCTTGTATTATATGTTGAAGAAATCTGAGAATGCTTTTTTGGATTTCAATTATTTTCACCTCCTTGCTAATCTGCTAAAGGAGCGAAAGGCTACAATTGCTAGCATCTTTCCATTCTTTTCCTGTCTAACGAGTGAAGACAAGTTATTTTTTAGGCCTACCCAAACTATACATGGGCTTTTAGTTTGATTGCTTTTACTTTGGGGTGTGATGGAGTATGAATACAACTCTGTTTGGAGCCAGAATGGCGTTAAGTTATTTATTTTAACATACAGCGTGTTTCTATTAGTTATACTGAATTATCCGGTTGAAGAAATACGCGTATAATGCCAGGGAAGGGCAGATAATATCTACGCGCATTACCAGGATAAAATACACCGCTCCGTTCTAGCCAGAAAAAAGGCGGTGAAAAAGTTCATCGAACTCTGGCTAATTAGGTCACCGCAAAGTATTGTGGGACTGCTAGGTCAACCCGGGATTGTAGTGTCGCGCACGTCGGGGTAAAATATTCCGATCACGTGATCACTCCTATTTCCGGTTTCTCACCGGCATGTGCACTCAATCGGAACGGGGTGTGTTTCTATCTACGTTATCCGGTTAGCCTCCCCTGCATTATCCTTCTAAAAGAAGGATAATTTTGCCGGTAAACGCGTAAAAGCTCTCTCCGGCATTATCCGGATAATGCCGGAGAAAGTGTGTTTCTATTAGGAAAACTTTATCCCTTACCGGCCATTAACCGGATAATGGCGGATAATGGCTTTAGATAGAAACACGCCGATAGAGTTGATGCCCTTCTAGCTCTACACAGTCAACATGTGCAATGTTTTATAAGGAAGGAAGGAAAAGATTTGAAAGAGAGGAAAGTTTTGACCTTGATCAAGCTCATGTGTTCTCTGTCTCAAGGTAGCCTCGTTACGCTGAATTTCCCACCGAACTCCCGCTGAGTTTAGGACCAGCTTTCCAGTAGGTCCCACGTAGGGATCCAAATCATGGTCCAAATTAAGATCATATTGAGCAGGATTCAAAACTAACAGGGGTCTAGCCCGGTGCACATGGACTCAATTTTAGTCCTAGACCCCTAACCCCCCAAAAAAAATAAGGTATTTGAACCTTCTGATACATTAAATGGGATCAGTTATGAAAAAAAAACTTCTGAAGTATTAATATTAATAATTTGTTTCTCATCAGAAGAATGCAAATCACCTCTAAAAATGTATATTATTGGTCATTCAATGTTGGTTATTATGCAACATAAAGGGATTACAATTATGATTTCATATCAAGGCTTAAAGAAAAAGCTATCCTATAGTTAATTTTGGTGAGCATGCTGTTCTTCAAATTTAGTTTAAGTAGTGTTTGTCATTCAGTTTTAATATTGACACCAATTGTGAGTCTTTTCACACAAGTTGCTTTTATTAAGTTAATGCAAATTCAGTGTTTCGGATTGCATACCAGTAAACACATCTATTTACAGAAGTATTATTTGAAGCAGATATTTCAAATATAGGTTTATGGTGCAGAGAGCCAAACACACAGAGCAAAATGCTGTCAGGCGGTCCTCTCATTTTAAAGAGGAAGTCCATGAAATCTTAAAAGTAACCTTCAACTTCAAGGGAGAAACCTCTTGTCTTGGCTTTACGATGGGTCTCAATATTTCTGTAATATATGTAACAGAGAATTTGTGCTCACAGAGCTTTTCTACATGCTCAGAATGGTGAATAGCCTGGGAAGTGTTTCATAAATGAGGTCATCCGGATCTTAGTAGAATATTTTGAAGGGGGGGGGGGGGAGGGGTGAGCAGAGGGGGTCAGACAAAAAGATATATACATTTAATATATCAGTGAGGCATTTGCTGTCTGCATCTCGCAGAGGAGGGGAACTTAAGTGCCCTAAAACCTACAATTTGTGGTCAATGATTAATGTTCCAGAACAACACTTTTGAGTGGGAGAAGGAGGAGGGGGGGGGGGGGGGGGGGGGGGAGTGTACATTTACCACCCCCATGTCTGTCATATACTAACGCCCCCGGCTCACTCTTTCCTGAAGCTGACTATGCTAACAATGGTGTCTCAAGTTTCAACAAGGTTCGTTGGAAAACCTCTTTAAATTTGGGTTGAGAGCTGCTAAACTAGTGTAGGATACAATACGACATGAATGAGTCAGAGAAAAAAGTTGGCCCTTCAAAATCCAAAGCTTTCTTCCAGATATATATGCAAGTAGTAGTACACATATGCATGTATGCAGTATCAAAAATCGTGATCCTGAATATAAGGTGGGAGGGAAAGAGGGATAAAGTGGAAGTCCACAGTGACATTAAGTTGGTTATAAAAGTAGAAAAGTTTGAGAAGAGTGAAAGTTTGAAGGAAATCAGAAAGTTATGAATTATTGATATTGTAATCAATCAAACGCAAATTGGCAACTCTGGAACGTCCCTATTGATCATCTCTCATATTTGCTTTGTACTGAAATTTTCTTAAAAGTTAAATTTCGATCTCTTGGTTGTTGATGATGTATTGAATCTATTTCATAAAGTGGTTCCATTGGAAACCTCTTCAATTTAGGTTGAGAGCTGCTAAATTATTGCAGTATAGAATACTAAATGAATGAGTCAGAGAAAAAAAGTTGGAGTTGGCCCTTCAAAATTGACAGCTTTCTTCCAACCATGCAAGTATGTACACAGCAGTATAAAAGAATTCATGCTCTTGAACATAAGTGTGGGAGCTAGAAAACCGGGTCAATGAATCAGCAAAATATCCTCCTCCTTGGTTGGCAATGAATGAGCAATTTTCTTTTATGTTCCATAAAAATATCTAGGCTAGAGCCTGCTACGATTTGGAGAGAATGAAGATTTGATTAATATGGAACTTGAAATGCATGAAATATATACAAATTTGCAACTGTGTGCAAGTACTTAACCACACAGTTGCAAATTTGTATATATTTCTTATCTTTTATTGCATAATTATTCAAACTGTCACTGATCCAATCTCATTTTTCCCACTAAAAAACACTTTGTTATTTGATGAATTTCATTCCCTTTAATTTGTCCTCTCCACCTTGGAGAGATGTCTGTCAGCTTGCTCCAAGTGCATGTGCACATGATTCAAATTTTCCAGACAAGCATAATGTGAGTCTGGAGGCAGTCTGTTACCGTGCGATAGACATGTCATACATGGTATACAGGCCCCTTACAATGCTGTATGTTTAATGTTAATCAGGGACATTAGTTTGGGGACATGAAGAAAATTGATTGGGAGCACTTAATTGGACTATATTTGAGCATGTTTTAATTGGGAAGCGGAAATGTTTTAACGATGTTTCATATAGGAATAGTTCAATCAATTGTTGTCCTCATTAATTAATCCACAATGCTGTATGTGAATCAGTTTGGGGAAATGAAGAAAATCGATCAGAGAATTAATTGGACTATATTTGAACATGTTTTAATTGGAAAGGTGAAATGTTTTAACGATGTTTCATAGGATACGTTTTATCAATTGTTGTCCTCATTACTTATTCTACAATGCTGTATGTTAATCAGTTTGGGGACATGAAGCAAAATTGATTGGGAGCATTAATTGGACTATATTTGAGCATGTTTTAATTGGGAAGGGGAAATGTTTTAACGATGTTTCATAGGATACGTTTTATCAATTGTTGTCCTCATTACTTATTCTACAATGCTGTATAGATGTTAATCAGTTTGGGGACATGAAGAAAATCGATTGGAGCACTAATTGGACTATATTTGAACATGTTTTAATTGGAAAGGTGAAATGTTTTAATGATGTTTCATAGGATTGGTTTGATCAATTGTTGTCCTCATTACTTATTCTACAATGCTGTATGTTAATCAGTTTGGGGACATGAAGCAAAATTGATTGGGAGCATTAATTGGACTATACATGTTTTAATTGGTAATGGGAAATGTTTTAACAATGTTTCATGGGATATATGTTTGATCAATAATTGTCCTCATTACTAATTATGGAGCATGTTTTATTGGGGAAGGGAATTATGGTTGACTACCAATGTTAGAAGTTGGTAGTTAGAGATGTGAAGCTGAGTTTTTATATGTGTAAAAGATGCGCAAAATTCAGAACATCGACTTTTCAAGGAAATTTTGTCTGTTTGGAGCAAGAAAGATGTATATGAATGCTAACACAGAGCTAATGCCCTTCTTGCTCTGAACAGATTATTTACATCTTTAAAAAGCCCGCCGCAAACTCTACAATCTTTCTGCGATTTGAGATTTCAAAGAAATGGCAATTATGTTTATAGATATAGAAAACTAAACAAACATCATCTTCCTGATGCAGGTTCTAAACAGTTATACATGTAAGAGTACTAATACTGTAAACAGAATTTTAGTGAATTTAGTCAGAATAAAAGCCAAATTGACTTCAAATTGCAGACATTCGCACAACTGGTATGATGTCACTACGATTCTGAGCCGATTAAAGCTATTTCTCTTCCAAGGAAGCATGAAAAAAATCCTTTGGAATTTCAAGTTTATTTATCATATGACTATTGAAATCATCGATCATTAACATTTAGAAGTTTGAATGTTCTTATCAAATGTTATTTCGAAGTTTTCCAAAATCAGATCGTGGAGAGTGCATTCGATCGGTTTTATATGCACAGACATTAGGAGACAAATAAGTTTGACTTCATGTACATATTCCATAGTGAAAGACAAGGTGAAGTGTATTTGTTTAAGACATTTCAGCAAAGAAATTCAATCAGACGTTTAGTTTCAACTTGTACAAATATTCACGCTGAATGACTAAGCCATATCCTTCATTTCACAGCATTTGTTGTGGTTTTTATGTTCTCATCACTACCGATGTACAAGTAGAGGGTTTGGTAATTGCAGTGATGGAATTCTGACTTTTGACATTAGTTTGAAGTATATACATAGCAAAGCAAAGGTTTCATGAATTCATCAAAACCGATTTAATTATAGTTGATATACATGTACATGTAGCATAATGTGCAGGCAGGGAGCATGATACCACACGTTTCTATACTAAATCACAATGAGGAAATCGACATTTTGATATTTGTTTGAAGTATTTGATATTTCAGCAAAGTAGTTTCAAAGAGTTAGTTTCTTCTTTATTTTAACATATTTTCTTCCTGGTTGAATCAAATGGAGTGTGATGTTTCCTCATAAAATTACAGCGATGACCTTCAGATTTTAACACTTGGGTGCAGTATTTGTACATTTCAGCAAAGAACTTCAATCATATTCTTAATTTAACAAATTTTTTTTTCACACTTGTGGTTTCATAAAAACCATCGTTAATGTAGCATTATGTTTCTCCTCCAAATCATAATGATGAAATTCAGTATTTCAGGAAACCTCATTTTGACATGTGATTTACAGTTGTACAGTGTACATGGAAAAAATTACTTAACAAGACCATCAAATTGGCTCTTATACTGTAATAGGAAAGTTGTCAAAATAGAGGAGCCATTCAGATGAGAAACTAAGCTGGTCCTGTTCACATTACATGAGATTTGTTTGAAACTGTTATAAAGGAAGGTGGTAATTTAGTATAAAGAATCATGTGTAGTGACAGGAGCATACAGACTAGATAACAACATCGTATAAAGAAACTAGTTTGAAGAGGTCAATTGACATGACTGCTGGCCAATCAAAACGCTCACGCACAAAAAGCTAAGCTCAGTTTTATGATTTTCTGACGAGGCTCGATTCTTTATTGAGTATTCATTAAAAATTATGCTCAGGCATACATTTCTCATTACGACATTTATTTATATGTCATTCAGACTAGGAAAAAAAAAACTACCGGTAGTTATGATATAGCAATATAATTCTTGTATAGCTATACGATGAATTCTGGTAGTCTGAATGAGGTGTATTATAACTTAAAAGTAAATCAAATGAAGCAAAGCCCAAACAGCAACTGGACATGTTCTGCTTGATTGCATATTTTACTATTTACTTGCTACTCATAAAAAAAAACTGACAGCCTGTTTGGAATTGAGAAAATGATATGAACCTTATACAAAGAAACTTTATATAAAACGTCGTACAGCAAAAGGGGCATTCAGACTAGCTTATAATAAGAATTGAGTCTTGAGACTGATGAGAGCTCCTTGGAAACAGCGTTTGTTTTTGCAGTCATCCAGTGGAAGTTCATGGAGAACGCTTTTGACAACGCTTTTGACAATGTGTCAAAAGTAATTTAATACTTCATGAATCTCTCATCTCTATAGGAAAGGGGATGCCTCATAAAACTCTACACCTGACATAAGTTTTCAAGAAATAAATCTTGAGCAGCGGGTGGGAACGGCTAATGATATTCTGTACTGTAGTGGTTTACTAAGAGGATTTTCTTTGTAAGCCATTCCCCTTACCTGGTATATATATGTTGAAGCTCCTGTGAATCAGATATTAAATTACGAAGAAGAAGAAGTTGGTAATTTTTTAGATATTGAAGATTCAAATGTGCAATGAGAAGTTTAAGAGGATTAAATTGAAAAGTACATGTATCTGCTTCTGGTAGAGGCAAGCAAACTTTCCTTGAACTTTGAGGTCAAAATGAAACCAGATTTGAGAACTTTTTTTTGTTCCTTATCCCTCCCTCTGTACCCCTCTCTTCCTATTTCTCTTGTTGTTATGTTGTACCCCCTTCTTATTTCCGTCATTTGCCCCCACACTTCTTTGTTTTCTATCCCCACTTCTCCAATCTTCTTTTCATTGTTCTTCAGTTCCCCCATCTCTCCGCATCTTTCCATTTTCTCTTTTCTTCTCACTTTCCCCTTCTTTTCCTGTCACCTCTCCCCCTCCCTCCCACTCTCTCTCTCTCTTTCCCTCCTCTCTTTCCCTCCTCTCTTTCCCTCCTCTCTTTCCCTCCTTTCTTTCCCTCCCTTCTTTCCCTCCCCTCTTTCCCTCCCTTCTTTCCCTCCCCTCTCTCCCCCTCTCCCCCTCTCCCATCTCCTCTCTTTCCCTCCTTTCTTTCCCACCCCTCTCTCCCCCTCTTCCATTTCCTCTCTCCCCTCCTCTCTCCCCTCTCCCCTCCTCTCTCCCCTCTCCCCTCTCCTCTCTCCCCTCTCCCCTCTCCTCTCTCCCCTCCCCCTCTCCTCTCTCCCCTCCCACTCTCCTCTCTCCCCTCCCCTCCCCTCCCCTCCCTCCCCTCCCCTCCCCTCCCCTCCCCTCCCCTCCCCTCCCTCCCCTCCCCTCCCCCCCTCTCTCTCTCTCTCTCTCTCTCTCTCTCTCTCTCTCTCTCTCTCCCTCTCTCGCTTCCTTTGTGTCTTTTAGTTAAAATGACCCTTCATCCCTTTTATTTCCCCCACATATCAAATAATATTTGCAATTCTACAAACATCACATTCCTGACAACAATTATATCCTCTGTTCAGTACTTGAGTGGAAGAATCCTTAAGAATTGAAAGCAATGGCCAGATGCAGTCAAGTGATGCTGGAGGGCAGCATAGATTTCTGTGAAACTTCTAAAGCCAGATCAATGAAAAATATGGAAAATACAATGCACATATAATCATATATCTCCAAATAGCCTTCTGTTAGAATTGCTGTAGTGTAAAGAACAGATTAACACAGCTACCAGTATTTACTCTACATTATAAATATACCTATTACCTTTGTCACTCTGATAAGTAAGGTCGTACTTATTCTGGTCAATTGTTTGGGGGTTATTCATGTAACAATGAAAACAATTCAGTGGAATTAGTGCTTTTTGATTTAATTATCTACATGGTTTTTGCGGTCAGTCCATTGTGGCATTGTGTGGTGACAGTCACGTAGGGCCAAATCACTAAGAAAACCCACAGAGCTGCAGTACTTCCGAGGAAATTCACAGAATTTTGAAAATGGGAATTCCTGGGTGACCCACTCTCGCTCACCATGCCTTGCACGTCATGGAATTTGAAGAATTGGAAGCTTGTAGTATAGTTCTTGATCAGCAACTTTGTATACATGTGTTAATATAAATGTACAGCAATAATATTAAACAATGATACTTTAAAGTGGAAGGAACTCTTTAAAGTATATAGACCCATAGAAAATACCATTTTACAGATGCCTAAATATGACAAACAAAAACAATGGAGGAGGAGGAGGAGGAGGAGGAGGAAGAGGAGGAGGAAGAGGAGGAGGAGGAGGAGGAAAGAGAGAGAGAGAGAGAGAGAGAGGGAGGGGGGGGGGGTACATAACCATGCAGAATAAGCTACAATTGTACTTGATATGGTATAGGTTTCCATATTTTGCCAGTGAAGTTGCAGCAGTCTCTTTTATTTGGATAGAACCCTTTGGTTTTTCATTTTATTTTATTTAAAGCAAGATGCATTGTAGACATTTATTTGATTAAGTGTGAACTTCCCTTGAACTTGTCTTGCGCCACATGATGCCAGTCTATTCTTTTATAGTTCCCTCCTTTTATAAACTGCACCAATTCATTCTCCGCAGGACTACATTTTGTAAACATGGTGCAGAAGAGATCGAGCTCTCTCTCTCTTTCTATCTTTAAAAAGAAAAATAGTTTGAGCCATGTCCACACTTTTTGTTACCATCATGAATGCATGTTTATTTATTTAAGATGCTATTCACTATTCCTGTGCTCATTTCTCTGTGGTTGCTTTGTGCACAACTATCTTGAACTGGCTGGAAAGAATATCAGCTCTCAAGCAAAATGGTAATCATTGGAGCTTTAACGTTTTTTGTCCATAAATATACCCGACCTTTTTAAAGACATTTGGCAAACACACATGATAAAATATTTTTGAATGCACAAAGTTTAGTTGGTAAAAAATCCCATATCACTATGTGCTTCTTCTGTTTTCTTGGTGGTAGTTAAGCTGTGCGCCCCTATAATATGGTAACTACCTCAAAAAGGGCCAAGGCTATTAATTAATCTTAGTGCTGACATTTTACTATTTTGTAACACCAGGGAACTCCCTGTAGGGGCCTCTAATATTGCATTTTTTGTTGTTTCTCACCCCAACCGCCATGGTAATTATAGCAATGCATGAACAAGCTTTTTTAAGTTTATGCATGTCACTACAGAAAGACTATTTTTAAATCCAAAAGTGTCCCTGTGCGTTTCAGCATACCGGTAGTTAGAAGCTTGTATGTAGCATTGTCTGCACCATGCATGTCTGGGGGAGGTATAAAAGCTAGAATCTAAGGAACTGGTCAGCACGTGACATTACCCACGTCTCCCTCCTTACGGGTATCAGCTTTAGATCAACATGTTATCTTTAGGATTACAACCCATTTTGATACAAGTTTCCACCTTTAACATTTTTAAAGTTACACTTTGATCTTATTCAGGGTAATATACAATGTTTTGCATACCGGTAGTGTTCATTCTGAGCTTATAAGAGAAAAAATCCCTTGGACATGAATTAAAGGAATACTTCACCTTTTAATTTTTTGCTATTTTTTGTTAACAAAAATCTAGTCCTTAACATATTGGTTGCAAAATTTGAAGCTATGAATTCTAGTAAATGGCATTTCTGAATCATGTTAGCTCCAAATATCTAATGATTTAAAGTAGTAATGGTGGACAAGATGTACCTGCTTATTTTCACCTGGTACATGGTATAACTTCTCACTCATGGGTCACCTAAATACAGATAACAACTAAATTATTCATACCCCTTGTAAATTTGATTATTTTTTCTAATGTGTGTTTTACGTAGCTCAAGAATGATAGGTCGACGGTTGAATTAGGGGCTTTGTTATATACTTTTATATGTAAGCTTTGATATGTCACATTCTCAAGTAACATCAATCTGAAGGAATCAAATTTCACATACCCGGTACTTAAATTATTACAAACCTTTGTAAGGGTATGAATAAATTAGTTTTTAACTGTATGTGTAGGCCAGCTAGTCCTATCATTAATATCATCATTTCGAGAAGGATAAAGATAACTACGTCTAAACTGCAATTAGGGTTATTTAGAAGAGGTAGGGCTGATAGAGAGCGCGTTTATCTAGGCTTGCCACTAGATATGTACATATCGTACCCCACTATCGAACCCCACTATCATACCCTACTATACGATCGTGATTTGCGGGATGTCGCGTTTATCTACTTCTAAATTTGCCTGAAAGACGTTTGAGAAACCTGATTCTAACCAAAAATTTCCTAGATAAACGCAACCAGAGATAATAAACTGCATAGATCGTATTGTCTGTTTGGAGACAGAAAAGCATTATAACTCTGTTTATGCATATGAGTTAACACCCTTCTGGCTCCGAACAGAGGATTGTATGAATTACTATAAGGTAACATTTACCGACATAAGGTGTGACCTGGCCCTTAAAGCTTATCTGCTGTAGTTTACAGGAGGGATTAGACCGCTCTGCAAGGTCACTGGACAGGTGGTTATCTCGTCAACTCAGCTCTCAGTTAACATAAGAAAAAGAGGATCATGGGGGACCAATGGTCACCGATTAGGCATTGTTTGTTATATAGAGGGCGCAAGTAGCTACCAGTAGTGCAGTGGGCCTTTAACTGAGACTTGTACAAACTATTTATGGTAATCCTCCTTTGGGTATTTTTCGTCTTCATGCTGAGTTTCTGTGAACTTGTCACAGTCACATGCACTTTTTTAGGTGATCAAGCCCCTCTCCACATGATATCATTCTAGTCTCGGTTTCTTGCGTTCGTTCTTGAGATCCCCTTATCTTCCCTGTAGTAAGGTCAACATAGGATCAAGATATTTAAACCCCCACCCCTACTGACCCCATTCAGACGAGCAAAATTGTACGACGTTTTGTGCGATAATCTTAAGGCCTCTCTTCATCAGCTTGTGTTTGCCATATAACCCGCTATTTTAACTATCCCGATCGTGAATTAGCCAGTTGAATTGCGTCTTCATCAGCCCGCAGTTGCAATTAACGGGATATTTGGTAGAGAAAATATCCAGTGAAATATTGGACTTGTTTCCTAAATATCCTGCTATTTGGGAAATAGCAGGCTAATTTGCACCCATCCGAGCTATAGTTTGTGATGAACGTATCAGTCTGGTGAAAGACGCAATTTCGAGCTTCAGGATAATATCCAGAGTCTGAAAATAGCAAGCTGGAGCTGATGAGGACAGGCCTACAGAGCTGTACCTCTTGATAAGTGTATGCTTTAATGTTTTTGTGTCTGAACATGGCCACAGAGGTAGGCCACCAAGTAGAGGAGGTATATAAGAGGGCCATATCCTCTTTTCTATCTTTTATTTACCTTTCCCCTTACTTTCTATCCCCCTTTCTCTCCCCCCCCCCTCCCCCCCCCCCCCCACTATCCATTTGCCTTTTGATTTTTGAGGCAATTTCTTATGTAGCTCATTGCTACGCCAATTAGTAGACATAACCCTAATTGACCTTCTAGTTCTACGTCTAGTCCCTGGACGCTTTCGAGAGGACATGAATCTTTGGAAGCGAAAAGAACCAGCAGATAATTATGAACGATGATCTTAACCAATTGAAGAGCCCCTGGAAGGTATAGGATGCAAGTTTTCCACCTTGAACATGTCGCGCGATTGTGGTATAGTTTACTATAGTCTGTAGAAAGTGGATTAACCAAAATGATTAAAATTAATAAATGGCTGATTTTAAAGGTTAAAAAACTGTATCCGCCTCCATAGTGCCATTGACATGACCCAAAGTGTGTAAGCAGTAGTTGGTCCAGGTCACTTGACTTACTTTTTTTCTTCTTCTAAACTCTCAATCGGTATAACCAAGGAGAAACTTTGGTATATTGAACTTGGATAAGTAGTATTCTATGATAGTCGTATAACTTGGATTAGGTATATAACTGTGCATGTTTTATCTTTATAGCAGTCGCAGTACACACATCTTGTCATTTTTCTCCTGCAACCACTGTAAAAGCTAACTTTACCTGCATACAGGTACATGTACTGTAGCAACAACTGCAAACATTTTCCTTAAACTAGTGTTTTGTACTATGGTCTTATGTTGTGTGCATGCCCCTTCTGCTTTACGATTATTGTACATGTATGTGATTCTGTGTACAATGTTTTCTCTTGTCTGAAAGGGTATGATGATGCTAGTCTAGGGGGTAATCTTGTTTACCTGGTCAATGTTTAGCAAAGGTCACTGATAGGTTGCTCATGATTATTCAAATCCGTGAACAAAAAAGAAAAATCTTTCATGATACTATTTCTTATATGAAATTTCTTAGTATGATATTCAATACATATGCATTCCCCTTTCTCTAAATATTTATTATCTTATTAGATTGATTCTTTAGATGTTGTTTCCTCTGGTGTGAAAGAGGTATCATTGTGGTCTTACCGCAGGGTTTATTCTGTTTACTTTGGTCTCTATTTAGCAGAGGTTACTTCATGACAAGAAATTTCTGTTTGGGATACTATTTCCTTCCTGACATTTCTTTATGTGATATTCATTCCATGAGTATTTACTTTCCCTCAACGATTATCATGATAATGGATTGTTTCTATAGATGTTGTTTTCTCTCTGTGTGAAAGGGGCGTGATTGTGGTCTCGGCAAGGGGATTAATCTGTGTAACCATGGTCAATGTTTAGCAGAGGTCACTTTAAGGTGTTGGATCTTTTCAACAAGGTGTAATATGTTTACTTTAGAGATTCGTAATCTTCAAGAACTCAGTTTACTGGAAGTTACTGGTATAATATATTCTGGGAAGTTGCTACGTTGTTCTTTTTTTTAGAACAGAATTTCTAGAAGTTAGACTCCAGGAAAGTCTTACATTATTCACATGGAACAACATTTCTAGGAAACTAGAAACAGTGAAATAGGGTTGAACCTTTTTAAGGTGAATTATCTCTTCATGTTTAGTTTAGAGATTCGTAATCTTCAAGAACTTACTGGTAGTTTACTAGAAGTTATAATATATTCTGGGACGTTGCTACATCATTCTTCTTTTGAGAACAGAATTTCTAGAAGTTAAGACTCCAGGAAAGTCTTAAAGGTATTACAAAGTTTTGGGAAATTTTGAAAAATGGGTGGATAGTGATTCTTTACAATTTTGATATATTTGGATGCCCCTGTGGATGAATTAAAAACACCAGAAATTTTAGCCCCTAAAACATTTCTGCTTTCGAGAAAAATCCATTATAAAGATTTACCGGTGCTCCCGGTAAATGTGGATAAATTTCAAATAGCTCCTACGGCCGTATAATGGTAGCTGCGACCATGAAAATCTCAGAGTATGTAGTTGTGGTATGTTATTTCCGAACGAGAATAGTTTATCGGTCGATTTTAGTCAATAAACATTGTTTTATAACTTAATTCATATCTTGACCTTGAGAGGGAGCTATTCAACATAAAGTGTTTATTATTTAAAATTTCATAATTTTAGAGTCGATTTCGACCGCGACAACGATCACTGAATATTGTAGGATCGTATATGCTTCCAATATGTTCATTTGAACCAAATTCATGACCCAATACCAAAACTTTGTATTACCTTTAAATTATTCACATACACAGGTAGAACAACATTTCTAGGAAACTAGAAACAGTAAAATAGGGTTGGACCTTTTCAAGGTGTAATATCTCTTCCTGTGGGGGTGGCGGTGGTGGTGGTTATTTTACCTTACTCAGAGCTGCCAACTAGTACGGATTTCCCGTAATTGGTACGGAAATTAACGACCATTACGGAATGTTGTTTAAAATTACGGATTTAAAAAAAAAAAATTTCCCCCCATTTTTCCTGGAAGACTGTGTTGTGATGATATGAAACTCATTATTTAACAACTTTGTGTGAGTAAAATCACCAAAAATTTCAGATAATCATGTGTCTGTGCAATGTTGGCGTGCCGTTTTTATTAGAGTCATAGCGCCGCATAGAAAATTACTGATTTATACCCAAAATTACTGATTTTGAGCCTTGTGATTACTGATTTTCTGTTCTGGAGGTTGGCAGCTCTGCTTACTGCTAAGAAAGCATAAAATGCTTGTAAGTAAGCAACCAGACGGCCGATGGCTTTAGGTCCTCTCTGAGGGACATGTAGGTTCTTTATCTTGAAGAACTTAAGTTTTCTGGAACTTAGACTCAAGTAATGTCTTACAATATTCACATAGAACAACATTTCTATGAAACTAGAAACAGTGAAATAGGGTTGGACCTTTTCAAGGTGTATTATCTCCTCATGTTAAGTTTCAAGTTCTTTATCCTCAAAGAACTAAAGTTTTCTGGAAGTTGGACTACTGGAAAGTCCTACATTATTCACATAAGGCCTGTCTTCACTATCTCAAGATTGCCAAATATCCAGCTATTTGAACTATCCCGATCGCAAACTATCTAGCTAATTTGCGTCTTCATCTGACCGAAGTAGCAATTAGAAGGATATTTGGTCAGGATTGTCATCCCAAGATATCTTGGGATAGTTCGCAAAATATCCCACTATTTGGCAAAATATCCAGCTATTTGTCCCGTGCGTCTTCACTAGACCGAAGATTCGCAATACGCGCTAACGCTGAGCAAAATATCTCGAGCTAATTTCTCAAGGTCGAGCTTCAAGTTTCGAGGTCGAATCTCGAGATAGTGAAGACGCGATTTGTTACTTCGGGATTCTTTCCCAAATCAGAAATAGCGGGCTATTTGGCAATCTCGAGATGATGAAGACGCGCCTATAGAACAAACTTTATAGGAAACTAGAAACAGGGAAATACAATGTAGGCATCCCAGGGTTGGACCTTTTCAAGGTGTAATATCTCTTTATATTTAGCTTAGAGTTCTTTATCCTCCAAAACTAAAGTTTTCTGGAAGTTAGACTCAGTGTGATGTTAACTTTTATTTTCTTCATAATCCTTAAGTGTTGACCCATATAATGCCAGGTACCTCAATTTTTTAAAATTTTGTGCAAAATCTGTTTATTTTCCACCAGGTTGCACTATACATATTTTTCTTTCTGATTTGAACCCTTTTGAGATGTTTTATGGGACTGAAATTATCGCTGTACATTAAAATATTGTCCTTAGCAACAAGGTGTATAATTATTGAAATTGTAGGCTGACTAATAGTGTATATAAAGGCATGCCTGATAGATTTCCTCATTCCTGAGTTAATTTGACCATGAAATTGCCACAAGGCCTTGTGAATTCAAACACTCGTGTGGGCAGGAATTTATTTGTAGACTGATAATAATAGAACCAAAGCTCTTTAAAATTTCATATTTCAGTGGGTGTAATACTGTAATTTGTTGTCACATGTAGTAAACACCCTATTTTCTAATTTTATAAGAGATCTCATGTCTGTCTGTTTTGGTAGAATAGAATATTTATCAAGTAAATAGTACATGTACATGTATGTACAGTGTTGGGTATACATGTATGTGCAGATGGTATTCCATTAGAAGAAAAAGAGCAAATACTTGTTTAACTTAAAGAAGTATAGAGTCAGCTGGGATGATCGATGGGATATTCAGTTATTCATGTTAGAAGAGCTGGTCCTGTTTGCTTTTGGAGGCACTGTTCGTTGGTTCGTTTGAAATTTGATGAAAAACTCACTTGTATCTTTGTACACATAACATATTATAGATAAGAGAGACATGATGGATCAGTGATAGAACAGTGGTCTTGTAACTGGGAGGTCCTAGGTTCAGAATGAAGTCGGTGTGCCAGGGCCCTTTGGTAAGGGATTGATTAATCAAAGCCCTCAAAAAGAATTTAAAGACGTACAGTAGACCAACTTTATTAGCTGCCTGTCCAAAGATATAATTTTACCTGCTTTCTATTAAAGTAGTCTAATTCAATTCAATTCAATTTGATTTTATTCAAGTCCATTTAAAAAAAGTACATTGAAAAACATTGTACATTGACAACATATTTACATGTAGGATACACAGTATACATTGAACTTTAAACACACAATTAAAAAGAGAAGTAAAGACAAGAGTAAGAAATCAAGGAAATAGATAATGAACATGAAATGGAAATTGCAAAAGAACCAAATAAAGGTTCTGTCGAGGCAATTCCCAGCTTATTAAAATACCGAAATTTTTACTGAAATTGGAATGACTATTGTTTTTCAAGTTTGATATCGCTCTTTTCATTTTCTAATTTTCATTCTATTTTATCCGTAAATTCATGATGATGCATCAGCGTATACATGTAGCAGCAATATTGAATTTGTCCCAACAAAACACAATCGCAACTACTTCCTTAAAAACAAAAATAAAGAAACAAACACAAGGGTAGTTTACCACTTGTATATCCTATACAAATCATGGTTAGATTACAAAGAGCACCAATGTAATTATCAAACGTTTTTAAAGGTGATGGAAGGGGCTATAGTGAAATTGATGTTAGTCAATTTTTTCTTCAGAAGTAGTTTCAATCGTGTTACATGTATAAGCATTATCAATATAAATCATCAAGTCTTTATTAAAAAGTTAAAGCTAAAATGTTATTTATGAAATTATGAATGAAACATGAAATATGGAGTGAGCCATGTATACCTACATTATATTCAGCATACCTCTCCTCTTCTACAACTCCTTCTCTCCTGGAAAGGAAAAAGAAAAACATCCTTGAGAGAACATTGAACCCCCTGCCTCGACCCTCTACAATTTAGCCAAATATGGAGCTCAATCCAGCCATGATACCATATGTATTTATGAGTTTACCAGTGCAGCCTTGTAGTACTGAATTCATGTCTCAGGCTGTGTTCATACTGCTTTTTCCAGCCCCGAATCATGATTTTGAAACATATAACATGATTGCATTTATTAATTATTTTATTGGTGAATGTAGATTTTAATGTGTTTAAAATTCACTATCTCACTGATTTAGAAAGCAAAATAATGTGCGTTTTGTAACACTTTCCCCCAAAATATCTTGATTAAATCAAATCCAAACGCATGGTTAGTCAACTGTAAACACAAACCCTACTGAATTCATGTCTCCAGGCTGTGTTCATACTGCTTTTTCCAGCCTCGAATCATGATTTTGAAACATACAACATGATTGCATTTATTGGTTATTTTTTGTTGGTGAATGTAGATTTTAATGTGTTTCAAATTCCCTATCTCACTGATTTAGAAAGCAAAATAGTGTGCGTTTTGTAACACTTCCCCCCCCCCCCCCAAATATTTTGATTATGACATCCAAAGGCATGGTTACCGTAGTCTATTGTAAACACAAACCCTACTGTACATTCAAATTATATCGCAACTCTACAGACTATCGCAAGAGAAGTGCAAGGGATTTATGAATGTCAATCTATAAACTCTGCTTCCTAAAAGTCATATTAACAAGGCACTGATAATGTGTTTCAAATGTACATTTTTTTAAAGTTGATACTCTAAGCAAATAAATGTCCCTTAATTTGTTACCTACGGCAAGTATATGTTATTTTTAAGTTTTTCAATTACTTAGTATATCACAAAAAAATTCTGTCTACTCGAAATCCTCAATTGAAATGTCTAAAATATCCGCCTCTCTTTGCATAGAAAATCAGTCACGGCGCTGGTCTACTATTTATGACCTCACGTCCGGGAGACAGTATATTCACGTACCCGGATGTTCCATAGCAAACATGTGCAGAGTGATACGATTTTCTGCATATTTTTGTTTCAAAGGCTGAAAAGTCAAATAAATAATAATTCTATGTACAATTCTTTACCTTCCCCTAGTACTTCATAGTATTAATATCAATTCCCCTTTTAAAAATTATGACATATACATGCCAACGATGTGCTATTAGTCGATATTTTCACCATGTAATTTTTGTTTTGGTGTTGAAATCGGCCCATGCAGGCACGGAGTGAACAGTAGCTGTCTACCCATGCACAGTTCATTACCATACACTACAGCGATCTTCCGATGGTTTCTTCTTCCTTTTTCCCATGTCTTTCGCCTTCCTTGGCCCTGAACATCCTTCATCTACCAATTCTGACACCGGTAGTCAGGAGCAAGTCTTTGTTAGTTGTTTTTCTTAGCTGGCAACGTCGCTTTCATTCTCTTGCAATTGCCGATAAACATATAACTAGCGCACGTACGTTCCATCACAAGCAAGCAGCGCCTAGAGCAGCGGCTTGGTCTTACCTCCCGATTCTGCTCGCTTCACGAACGTTCATGCAAGAGCCGCATCACTCGCCAAAATATTATAGAGGAAGCGCGCTTGCATGATCTCGTTCAAGTTTGATGTTTTACAACCGTAAAGTTTTTGAGGCAGTCACACACATCTATGATAAGTACTATCATAGTTCTAGACCTATTCGTTTTACAAAACTGCTCATGTACATCTGATGACAATATAATGCATCCGCCTATTCATAAGTGCACGATTTAACTTTAATTCCTAAGCAGTAAACTCGTCTTAAATCTCTACCAAATAGGTGAATATGAGGATATAAAAAGAAATCTGCGACTGGAAAATGTTGCTTCGTTATTCTTCATTCAAATGAAAACAGAAAATCCATCAAATATACTCCTTAACAACAACAAATCTAAGCTCTGACAGGATAGCATTTACGTAGGGATATCACTGCCATTCACTCTCACTGAGCCCATGACTCCCGTTCGTGACGTCACGGATAGAGGCCCGACTCTACGTGCACTTCCGGGTTTCAGACTTAGATATTTTGGTAGAGTTTACTCAAATAAATTCATTATTCTAAACTTGTTTTGTCGGGTTGACACCATTTGGTGTTATTATGGGGGTTAAAAGCTTTCTATTTATGTAATTATCTCAGTATTTGGGATTGTCTTAGAGTATCTACTTTTTTTAATGGGTGTTCCATGTTTCAGAGTCTGGGTATTAAAAGTTTCAAATGAACACAGCCTGAACTTGGGGTGGTACAGCGAAATCACATTTAGATTTAGCATTTTAGATGTTTGTGCCTTGTTCCAGAATCTGACTTCAAAATAGTTTATGAACACAGCCTAAGCTTGGGGTAATCTCTTGTCATAATTTCTATGTCAATGAACTTCCTACTGTAGAGTTGTTCTAATCAAATTGGGCATTTTGATCAGTGTTCCTTGTTTTTGATTCTTGCTTTTAAAAGTTTTATGAATGCGACCTAAGGTAGGAGTAGCCATACAACTCTTGTCATAATTGGTATACAACTGTACATGTAAGTCACTATAAAAATAATGATCGGCTTGGCAATTTTGATGGGTATTCCATGTTCCCAATCCTGGCTTCAAAAGGTTTCATGAAAAACAACAAACCTAAGCATGGAACATTATTTTGATCGGTGTCTTACTGCGTGTCCACACACAAAACAATTTATCCCGAAACTCTATAACGAAACGTCGTATAAAGAATCATCGTATAAATTTCAGAGTGTCCACACACAAGAAACGTCGTATAAATAATCATCGTATAAATTCCAGGATGTCCACACACAGAAGAAAGTAATCCTGAAACTCTACAGCGAAATGTCGTATAGGTGCGCAGTTTGCTACTGCGGTCATGAAATGGAAGCGGAAATGAGAGGTCAGGTCTCCTTTCGCGCGATGTCACGTTAAGCCCCGCCCAGTTAGCTACACTAGTTACACTAGTTACGTCCACACACAACACCTTCCATGATTAGGCGTGATCCTTTATTGAGTTCTAGTTCGAAACGATGCCCAAACCTGCGTTTCGTTAGACGACGTATCGTTAGTGAGCGTCCACACACACAATTTCATCATATAACTATCGCGAAACTGTATAACTATCGCGAAACGGTATAGCTAATCACGCCTAATCACGGAATATGTTGTGTGTGGACAGGGGGTTACATGACTTTTTCTGGCTTCAAAGTATTTTATGAACACAGCCTAAGTTTGGAGTAACAGTATGTCTCTTGTCATCATACATGCTGTGGAGGTCATTGTCATCAGTGAGGTAAAAAGGCTGAATAAGACAGATGACCTTTCAGTGAAATTCAGACGGAATGGACATTGATCTTGTTGTTTTGACCTACTTTTATTCACTTGAATTACATCCTGCCATAGTACTTGAGAATAATTTAAAGTCATTCATGTTTTATCTTTGTATTTTACCGTGAAATCCTTAAATAATGCAGTAATTCATATTTCACGCTTTTAACTTTTTTTGATATTCTTCTTTTCTTACATTCAACTCTCTGTTTCCCCCTTTTTGTTGTTTCCTCTCATATTTCCAGTGTATTTAATATACAACATAATGTTTTCTTCTTCATCCACTCATTCTATTCATATTCTTTCTTCTTTTCTTTTTCTTCTGTTCTTTTTCTTCTGTTCTTTTTCTTCTGTTCTCTTTCCGTAATTTTTGCTTGTTCATCATACCGTCATATTTCATAATACCTCATTATATTATATTATATTATTTTTCAGGGTTGTTTTGGTTTGATCATCATTAATTTAAATTAGAATGCATTTTAACTGTCCCATCCCCCTTTTTAAAAACAATTAGATCTCTGTGTTTGGAACACTTTTCAGTCTTTATCCATGGCCAGTGTCCTGTTTTTGCAGTATGTACACTCCAATCATTTTACAAGTTCAAGAACTAAAGATTATAATTTATAATCTTTAGTTCCCGAACTTTTCTCCCCACCCATCTTTTGGCACATCAAAGGGGTTATTAGCTGATTAATAAACAGGTGATATGGATATCGGTCATTACATAATTTCATGAAAATCATGAGTCATGATTAACATCTCATATAATATCCAACATGATTTGGCTGATACAAGTATGACAAATAATGTACTGCCAAGATTTTTCATTATGCATCATCTGTGGTTTTTTGCCTAGCATGGTTACCATAGCAACTGTCATTTTGCGCTAACATTTGTTAATTTCTGAGTGCGAGTATGTGTTTTTGTAGATGTGCGTACTGTGCAAGTTGATCTTACTATTTTATGAGTTACAGTGAGGATGCTGTACAGTAATGTGAATTGGGGCCAAAGTAATTGGAGGAAGACCGTATTTGAAATAATTTGTTGTAGGACTTCTTGTTTTCCCAATAGAAGCATATATCTCATATCCTGAGATGGAGTCAAAGTAGACCAGTATTTTGAGGGGTCTATCTCTTGATTAAATGATGAAAAACTTTTGTGATTTTGCATTATTTTGACATTATTAAACTTCTCAGTGCTGTACTGTGTATGTGGGGTTATACATGTGTCTTGATGTTTATCCTCAATTTAGAGCTCCTTTCAGAAATTTTGATTACATTTTTGACTAAATTTCACCATAATCTGAATGGATCGTGAGGATATCTGGCATATGAATACAGGGAGAGCAATTTTTATCAAGTTTCATTCTGATTTGTTGTCAGCTGCCGGAACAAAACATTCTCAAAAATCAAATCTTACCAATTAGAAACAAGTATTGGGGCATTACATGAAATTTATGACAATGATCAAGCAGACTTATGAATATTTCAGCGTGATGTATTATTAATCACTATTTTACCTTTTGATCTGTTAATGATGTTTTTCCAGGTCTCCCTGCATCCCACAGTCACTGTCCATGCAGCATCTGCTTTCATCCAAACCGAACCTGCGTCTACAGCTGCAAGCAGAACTTCAGCCCCTGTCCTCTCTACAATGGCACCACCATCATCGAACAACCCATCGACCTCATGACCCTGGACGAGAAGTACGCCACGCAGGCTCGCAAGGCCATACGGAAGAGCGTCAACGGTGAGAAACCCTTCTTCCTGTACTACTCCTTCCAGCACACGCACGACCCGCAGTACGCCGACTGGCGGAACACGGGGGCGACCGCTCGGGGCGACTACGGCGACGCCCTGGCCGCGATGGACTGGGAGATTGGGGAGGTGATGGCGGAACTGGACCAGCAAGATATATGGAATGACACGTTCATCTTCTTCAGTGCAGACAATGGGTATGTAGTATGAAGACTGTGGAAGACATCATTTTAATTGCAACTATTCATAGGTGTATAAAGTATAGGAAAATGTTAGGATATGACCCCCCAAACATGGTTTTTCTTTGTTCATGATTCATATATATATCGTCTAAGATGATTAAAAGATGTAATCAATTTAATAATAATGAAAACAAATTTTTTTTTTTTTCAGGAAAGAATGAGACATTCTTTTGTCCAAACATATCGTAAATACAATACACCAGTGATATTCTTGGATGGGATCTGCCAACTGCATTAATATGATGATAATAATAATAGCTAGTTCTTATATAGTGCTTTTCAGGACCGAAGGCCCCCTCAAAGATAATAGTCCTGTTTCATAAATTTTGCTATCAATGATTTTCACAATAAACATTACCTACTGAAATGATTAAATTTTATAGGCTGAAAGTTTTAGATTTGTCACAGAATTGTGGCAATGGTCATTCAGTCATAGCATGCATGTTTTATGAAACGGGGAACAATTGATGGTAGAATTGATGGCAGAGGCGCGATAGCCCAGTTGGTAGAGCAGTTGGTCTCATAATCCGGTGACCCGGGTTTGAAACCAAGTCGATGCGCTAGTGCCCTTTGGTAAGGCATTAATCCTCATTACCAGGTCCCTCGTAGAGGACCTAAAGCCGTCTGCTGTCTGGTTGCTTACTAACAATCATTTATGCTTTCTTAGCAGTCAGGTAAAATAACCACCACCACCACCAGAATGTCTAACAGTCAGTGATTACATTTTATCTTGTACTGCAGGCCAAGTCTATCTAAGCGATGGGGAGGCAGCGTGGGACTCCTGAAGTGCGGCAAGGCTACCACCTACGAGGGCGGTGTTCGGGTGCCAGCCATAGCCCACTGGAGGGGTCGCATCAAGCCTGGCTATACCCTGGAGCTGTCCAGCACCCTGGATCTTCTGCCCACCATAGCCAAGATCACAGGGGCCAGACTACCTAGTGCAATGCTGGACGGTGTGGACATGGCACCATTTCTCTTCAATGGTGGCAAAGTGAGAAGCATTTTTTTCTTCTTTTGCTCTTGTGTTTACAGTGTTTCACTCTTTTATTCCTTTGCTCTTTTATTATATACCCTGTAGTTGTTGTTGTTGGGTTTTTAGGCTGTCCAATCTGAAAAGATTATTTCCACCTGGCAATAATGTTTTTCGAGTTCTTCATCAATGATGATTAGATGGCGCTGTTTCTTTTGGTCATGTGACTTTTATCTGTTCATGGAAAATTCGAAAATGGTTGAAAATTATCCAATCCTATCCAAGCCTCCACAAATACTGTAAATGCAGTTCCAGATTCATTAGGGAATGTGTAGAGTAGTGGCTAGATTGCATCCAATATGTTCTGGTAAATGGGTTCATATTCATCTAGGTTTTGAAAGTATACAGTAAATCACAACAACTTGAAATATATACAACTGACTAAATGTTATTTCATTACTTCTGCATGTTTTTAGTGTTAAGCCTTAGCTATATAATGATATCATCGCCTTCAATAGGGGATAATTTAGAATCGGTGTCAAACATAACAATAGCTCTGATTTTTTGAAATTTTGTATTGGCCTTATGACTTAAATACACTTATAACAGGTTTGATCACAGCATGTCAGTAAATGTAATCTTAATCATTTTTGTTTTGTTTTGGTCTCCTAGAGTTTGAGAGAGACATTCTTCTACTACTCACCTGCAGCCAGCGAGAGACAGAGCTCCTTTGCAGTTCGTTACAAGCAATACAAGGCTCACTTCTACACCAAAGGTTCCACCCTGTCTGGGATAGGACATCCTGACCCAGACTGCAGGAAGACTGCCAAGAGAACTAAACACAACCCTCCCCTTCTCTATGACCTCCACAGGGATCCTGCTGAGCAGTACAACATTGCCTACGAGCCAGAGTACCAGGATATCATCAAGCTGATCACCCGCATCAGGGAGGACTTTGATGGTAGAATGGAGTGGGCCGTGTCTGAGATGCATAAGCCGTCGTACAATGAGTACATGCCCTGCTGCAATCCTGAATGCGAGCCACGGCCTTACTGCTGCCACTGCACCCTGACAACCTCAATCGCCTACAACCCACGGGAACTCTACACTGACATCTGGCAGGATAGCAACAGGGAAGTAAAGATGAAGAGAAAGGAGAGGAAGGAGCTGTCCAAAAGAGAGCGAGAGGACAGCCGACGGCAGCTTTCCTTTATGAAGGACCAGAAAAGAGGAAGAGATAACACTCAAGAGGTCTTCTTAGATAGTGATCTTGATAGAGGTGCTGGAAGAGATAGGATAAGGGATGGGAACAGAGAAAAGAACAGAGGAATCTTTGATGATCCACCAGTAAGAGACAGTGACAGAGATCGGGTGAGGGATAAACCGCATAGAGAAAAAGAGACTGAAAGTACCAGGGAAAGAGTTAAAGTCAGTCCCAGAGGCAGGGTACGGATTATCACAGAGGAGGATCCTCCATCTCGAGGTGACAGGGAGCGGGGTCGGGATAGGCCCAGAGAGGGTGGAAGCGCCTTTGGAGATAATCCAAGGGAAAGGCGGAGAGAAGGTTCGCGGAAGGAAGCCAGGTTGACCGGTCAAGATTCTACCCTGGATGAGAAAAGGGAAGCTGCTGGTAGTGGTAACAACTTACATTATCTCAATCCTACATCGCTGGATACCACGAGTGAAACACCCAACCTGCAGGATCAGAGCAAGGAGCCAGGAGTGGGATATGTTGGTGGAGGGAGTGGTTCTCATCAAGGCAGAGACAACCTCAGGGATGCAACGGGAGGAGCAAACATCAATAATTACTTCGGGGGCTTCTTCGCCTGGGACAGTTCCAATGAACAAATGGACGAGAGTAGCGACGGAGGCATCGCCAACCCTCTTGCGGACACTCAGGTCCAACAGGTTGGAAGCACTTTTGAGGAAGTGTTTGAGACCACAACTGATGCCCCGCTGGCATTTGATGCGGTTGCCAAAGAGCGCAGGAGAAACAATAGAGACCAGAAAAACACAGACAGGAGACAGGAGAGACAGAACAAGAAAGAAGTACGCAGAATTAGATTTGGTGTAGATCAGGATGATGATCAAACGTTTGACTTTTGAATGAAGCTGGACGTACGTATCTGCGAAACGATGTCTCTGCGCCAATTAACAGGAAGGATTGAAATGATAAGTTGTGTCAAATTTTGATAGTGCCTGTATGGTCTTGTGGTCTCGTGGTCCTATTCAGACCAATTTGGAGTGTTGTGGTATGAGACATCTGAATTTCTTGAATGATTTCAAGTGGACATGTCAAATGTGCGCATGTCTACCAGTTATGTCAGGAGAGATAGATAGAGAGAGAGAGAGAGAGAGAGGGAGAGAGAGAGAGAGAGAGAGAATAAGAGAGTCTACATAATAGATTGAGATAAGGAAAGATAGGGGAGGGGGTGGGAAAAGAAAAAAATATATCGTCTGCTGAGAGCCAGAAGGGTGTCAACTCATCTACTTTTGCTTCTACTGGTAGCTAAAGCCCTTCTGGCTCTCAACTGAAGACGTGTGGTATTGACTCGTAAGGTCAAAGTTCAAAGTTTTTGATGCCCTTCTTTGCCTGTTTAATTATCTATGAGGCTTCACCAAGCAGGGTATATATGATATCAGTATGCAGGGATATACAGCAGGGTCTGCACTCGTAATCTGCAGCCATAATCTGTCGCATACTCATCTATGAACTGATGAACTTGTCAAATTAAAACGTTGCCATTGCTTTAGTATTAAAGGGGGACCAATCGTCAAAGAATTTATTTGCTGTGTATATTTGGGATTTATTCAGGTATATTATTGAAAATACCAGCTTCATATATATGCTATTTAAACTTAAAGAGATAGCGCACATACGTGTGCTTTTACGCTTAGTCAGAGTTTTATTTCAATACAGGCCTTTTATGAAGTAAGGTCTATGCTTCTTAACTTTTGCGGTGATGATGTTTCAATTATCATTTGCCCCACCAAGATATGTAGGTACTTGGTAATCAACATTTATCACTGTTTTGAAGTCTGAATCAAGCATTCTAAATCTGTATGAATTATAGAATGTTACCAACAAATTTTTCTGAGGAAAATTGCATATTTGTACAAGTTCTACTTTTATTTTAGCATTATTAAACACTAATAAACACATATAAAAGGAATAGAAATGTGAAGGACTAAAAGGATACCAGGTACTCATTTTAAATTTCACAATGAATTAGATTTAGTAAAGAATGAATATTAGATTCCATTTGAAAGGGTAATACATTTTCTAAAACTTTTTTTTCTACTCAATTTCTTTTAATAAAAGTAATGTTTAAAAGAAACCGGCATTTGAAAAGGATGTCTTTAAACAAATACACATTACACTTCAGTGATTGGTCCCCTGCAACTGCTATGCACAAACCGCCTAGCCTGGCTCACAAGCTGAATAAAAGTTTTTCCAAGTACATTTTATGCAAGAAAATATATTTTGTGAGATATAACAGTAAAAATTGCCTTAGGAGTGATAAGATTGTGCCTAGTATAAGTCGGTGGATATGCAAGCGTGTGTGATATTGTTGAGTAAGAATTTAACTTATTAATATGAATGATAGTTTTGTTTTCTATGCATTTGATCTGTTGCTGCTGTAGCGTTGCTGTATATTAAGCATTTTTCACATGTGGAAATAATTATGTATTCATGTAAAACTTTATTTCAATTTTGCGTACTTTTAGTGCATCATGTTAAGTAGTTTTGATTGTTTATACTTTACAGTAAATTCCCCATCGCAAAGAGAGTTTACTATTTGAGAGTAACTGTTGATGAAGTTATTTGGAATGCATATATTTTTTTTTCTGAAAGTAATATTTCACAGGGTTCCCTGAAGAATTCCCCCCCCCCCCCCCAAGTCATGGAAAGTCATCAATATTGATTGTGGGTGTGGGGCCTGTGGGGCCTGTGTGGCTATGGCAGTGGGCGTGGTATTAGTACACCTCCGCAATCCATGCCAAAATGGTACTTATCTGGTCATGAAAAGGCAAAAATGGAAAGTCACAGGAAGTCATTGACTTTGGTTCTCAAATTTGTGTGGGGGCCCCGTCCAGCAGGGTTGCTTGTATGATTAAGGTTATTATTTTGATGGAAGAATACGTTTGTTTTACTTTCTTTATTATGCTTTGGTCAGTATTTTATATATTAAACAGTAATTTTGTCAGTGCAAATTTATTTTGTGGACAGTTTTTTATTTTTTCAGTAAAAAGCATGGTGTATTTTAAAAAGTTTTACCCTTTTCAAATAATTAGAAAAACTGGATTGGATTTTATTATAGAACATTTACCTGTTATTAAGGGTTAATATAGCTTCTACCAAGTGTACAAAAGGTAAGAAGTTTTATCTTTGTCAGATAAATATTCAGAAAAAAATGGGATTATATTTTAATATAGTGACCTGACAAGATATTAGATTTCCACCTTTTGCTCATAGTGTTGAGTTCTGATGCCATGTTTTGCCATTTATTTGTCAAGAAAGTGAATTTGAAATTTAGTCCCATGTTCTGTGCCGTTCAATAACACTCAAATGTTAAATTAAAAGTTCAAAAGGGCAGTGGAGTCACAAATCTTTCAAAATGATAGATATACAGTTCAAACTTGTGCTAGATTCAACCTTTATGCTATTGGAAACAACATATTAAAAGTGTAAATCTACCTTCTTTAAAAAGAAAGTTGTTATGTGTTTACCTTTTAAATGTTGATTTAACACTGAGTAAAAATTGAAATTTACATTCTTTTTTAATATGGAGTGTCACAAGGTTGCAGGGGTATTAATGATGTATCTTAGCTTAAGAGTCTTGAGAATTCAACTTTGAGCTGTTAAAAAGGCAATCATTTTCATAAGTTATTTATCTTATAGATTTCTTACAAAGGTAATAAAAGGGGAAGTTCACCCTGCAGTTAATTCTATGAAAGTATAAAACTCAGATAAAACAGTTCAGGGAAACCTTTAGAACAATCTGTCAAAGAATGGGAAATGCATGGTTCTGTAAGTTTTGATATCATTAAACAAATCAGTAACCTAATGATTTCCTTTGCAAAAATACTCTCCATTTGCTCAGTACCAAATACTTTATGAATTTTAATTCTCATCCAAATTCTGCCCAAATTGCATCTCTGAAAATTCATTCTTATAGGCCCTTCTTAATGACAAACATAAGATATTCCTTAATGATAATTCGTCGCTGTTTTCACGAAGTGACGGTAGTGAAAAAAAATTGCATTCACTTTGCGTTACGATTTTCCTCACTACCGTCACTTCGTGAAAACAAGGACGAATTTAAGAGTTTGAATACTATCTGTCTAGAACGGTTGAATTGGTAAAGAATATTATAGTCTGACGATTCTGAATAATTCTATTAAAGGTATGCTTTATGTTTACTTGCTTGTTAAAGATGGAGGTGTTGTGGTCGAGTGGATACGTCGACGGACTGTCGATCTTAAGGTCCGCGGTTCGATTCCCGCCGCGGCACTAATGTCCTTTGGCAAGACATTGATCTATATTTGCCACACTCAACCCAGGTGATATAAATGGGTGCCTGGCAGGAATTAATTCCTTGAAATGCTAGAGCGCTACAGTGGCTGCCTTGCTAAGGCCAGGGTAATAATCGGGGCAGCGCCAGGAGCGTCACAACGTGACGGACATGTGCGCTATATAAGAAGCCACCATTATTATTATTAAAAGAATAATGACAACTCTTAGAAGCCAATTGATTGATTTACCAATATCAGGTGCTCTTTTAGATTGTGGGTCAATTTGCAACTCATTTGGAAAACTTCAGAAAAATTGGTTTTATTTGTTAAATTCCTTTTTTTATAAAGAGTTCAAGGACTTTTTCAAGTTAAATTTTTAATACGATACCTTTATTTTCTTCAAGTATGATATGTGCTAGTGCAATTGGCTGTAGTGTAAATTTTGTAATGAAATTCCAGCTGCAGATTTCTTGTTTTATTTTGTAATTAAATCAATTGAATGAGATGAAATCCAATGTGTATTTTTGACTATATGAACAGTACAAAATAGCTTCCAAAGTTCCAATTAATAACACAATATGTACGATTTGTCTTTATAAATACTTGTATTAATGATTGAAGCTAGTGAAATATTGATGTGTAATTAGCATTATGACAATGAAATATTGATTACATTTTAATGGTTTTTGCTAGAAGGTGATAGGGAAGATTTCCTTATTCTTTCCAGTGCTGTCAACAGTTCAAACACTATTTTTGTATGATTTCTATAGAAGCTAGCCTTTCCATTGTTAAATGTTAATTAGGTGATAAATGCTAAGTCAGATCTCACGAAACAATGTTTTTCCCAAAATGAACAATAAAAACAGGGACACATGATTCAAAACTTGTCACATAAATTTGTATTTGTGATTATATGTTTGTAAACTTTACGCTATAATTAGGAAAAATCAACTTATACCAATACCTGTGCCAGCTCTCAAAGTAAACAGTGGCAGATTAGGGGGGGGGGGGGGGGGGGGGGTCATGGGGGTCTGGTTTGCCCCTCTTCTTTTTGCTTTTGAGAGATTTTTTGGGAAGTGTTGTAACCCTTTTTTTCTTTTGCTTGTCAGATTTTTTGGCCCATGTACTAAAAATTGAAATCCAACCCTGGGCTTAAAATCAGGAAGTTAGTCTGAAGGTTTTTTTTCTTCAAAGTGATAATAATAAAGTCAGACTATGGCTTAAATTGAATTTGTAGACTAACAATCCTTTATGTATTGAACCCCTTCCTAATACCAAAGCTATATGACAGATTGTATTCTTGTATGTAGAGTACACCTTTGTTTTTTAAGATCCTTGGGAATCTGTATGTGATATTTGTACAAATATTTTGTACAAATATTTTGCCAAAATTTAAGACTAAAGATTTGTTTTGTTTACCTTGATGTAATGTATATTTTGCAACTAAAATTAAATTCTGCGTCTGTTGTTTAAAGCCAAAGTATGTGATAGTTCTGCTAACTCTTGTATATTTCTCCACATTATTCCTGTTTTTAGTATTAATCAATTAAACCAAATTCTATCAAAATATCATTGATGATACTAAATCCTCTTCAAAATAAAAGCGAGTATTTTCTATCTGCTTTGCCAATCAAATTAAATCATTTGAAATGCTGTAAGGTTAAATATATTAAATTGAATTGAATTGAGTATAAATTAATAAATTATACATTTAGGTAAATTTGAAAATAAGCTAAAGAGCTCTAGCAAGTCAGTTCTATGAATGAATTATTTTCTCTATATATGAAACTTTTATTTCATCAATCTGTTGATAATACAGATATTGTGATTTTCATTTATAGAGATGTTGATTACTTTTGACCAGATGTTCCGCTCTCTATGAAAACAATGGTTATAATCAGTAATAATGAGTAATTTGTAATTTCATATGATCAGAAAATAATGGAAGAAGTATGTATCATTAAAATTGCCCAACAAGTCTAGACTGGAAGTGAAGAATTACTAATACCAGGCTTCCTTCTTTTTTCAAATTAGAGGCATGTTACATGTATCAGGAGTGTTCTGTGAGCGAATCACAGGTATACAGAGTACTATGTCCCAGGAATTATAAATATCATGTATCTCCTATCTGTGAAATGTAAACGTTAGCAGTGTCCTAGTATTCAAATTATGGAAGGAAACCTGTTTACTTTCTAGACTTGACTGTCAGACAATTTTGAGTGATTAACCGACTTCTTTCTTTCTTTGGTGAAAACATACATAAAATGAGCTGTAACGGGTACATGAGCATTTGTCTACATTAATAGCCAACTTCTTGTAATGGCCAAAATTAAGCTGATTGAATCTCTGCGCAGCACAAAACGTACAAACTTCGATACAAGGGTCTGAAAATCAGACTATTAACTGAAATGATTGCAATCCCTAAAGTCGATTCGACTCTAATGGTCGTTATTTTCCCACAAAAAGACATTTTCAAGCCCTTTCGTTTTGAGGGAAGTTCTAAATTAGTATTATCTTTGAAGTGCCATTGGAATTTAACCTTTTCATTTTTTGGCTTGCAAATCGGACATACCTTTAAGGGGGTGTGAAGGATGTGAAACTTCCCCTTTTTTCAGTCATTTAAAAAAAAAATTGTTAGAGCCTTGTCCAAATGTTTGGAAATAACAGGTGATGACTCCATTTGTTTGCTTGTTCCATTTTCACCCCTTTTTTTCTGTAGACAAAGTTTTAAAATCTGGCAATCAGTTTTCACTCTTATTGGCAAAGACGAAAAATGTGAGAACCCTTTTTCTTGTTTGCTTCATGTTAATTGTTGGATTAAAAAAAAACTTGTTGACTAACTTACCAGCAAATTTAAGCCCCCCCCCCCCCCCCCCCCCCCGCCCTCCTTAGCAAAATGATCTGGTGACACCCCTGCAGGTACACGTTTGTAGATGTTTGTAGATGACAGAAACACAGTGGTGGATTGCCACATTCTCTGTTAATGTTTAACAGTGGGAGAGCAAGCGAGAGAGAGAGAAAGAGAGAGATGGTGAGAGAGTGTAAGAATTTAAACCTTTGTTGAGAGATGTGTAGCTATAGATATGTCTTATTTCACGCAGACTTAACATGATCATGAGATCAATTATGATTGTGCCATGTGGCGCGCTGAACATAGCAGGGGTATCGACACAAGGAGATTGCTGTCAAGAGAGAGTAGTTATGTGAACCTGGTGAAAAGAATAAAGGAAGATAGTGAATGATTCCAAGAAGAGAAAAAAACTAGGAGTAAATCAACTTAGAAAAGGGAAAGGGAAAGGGAAAAGTAAGATGAAAGATAAAATTAACAAGAAGTGAAAGAGAAAGGAAGTAAAGAAAAGAATGAATTTAGAGAGAAAAGGGAGAATGAAGAGGATGACGGAATACAGTGGAACCAACTTCCTGACCAGTTGTTAGGAGCACTGATGGCTTTGGAAGAGCCCTGAAAACTTATTTGTTTTCGATGGTTTCCTAGAGCTGCTTTGTCCTTTTGCTGGTTAGGAGGTTGGTTCGACATGATGCGTGTCTGTTTGTTAAATTGGTAATAGTTTTACCTAGGTGAATAAGTTTACTTTCCCGTAAATAATTTTGTTTGTCATTTGCTTATCTACGTTGTTATTTATTATATTGTTTATATATTCAAATTGGCATGATTGTAAAGCGCATAGAGAAATTTCCAATTTATTATGCGCTTGATAAATATTCTCTATTATAATTATTATTACTATACTATAATATCGTCAGAGCCCAAAGGGCATTTACTCTGTGTATTATGAGTTCACGCCTTTCTAGCTCCAAACAGATGCTTATGCCCTTCTTCCTCTCACCACAGACGACACTACTGCTGTCGAAGAAGAAAGCAGGCTGATCACAGTCCCCCCCCCCCCCCCCCCCCACTCCGAGAACGGACGGACCCCACGCGTGTTGTCCGGTAAAGGGGTACTTTTCGTGCGACAAAGTCCGGCCCGAGAATTGTAAAAAAAGGGGTGTATTAACTTTTCACCCGGAGATTCTTTAAAAAGGGGGTGTTTTTGCTTTTTTTTCTCTCATCTCTTTGGACTCATGAGAAATTATTCCGAATTTAGGGGGGTACAGTGAGCATTTTTCATGATTTAGGGGGGTCTCCAAGGCAGGAAAAGCCCGCGAAAGGGGGGTTCGGAAATGTTGGCAGTCCTCAGATAGGGGGTGCTTTCAAAAAGAGGGAACAAGCATATGCGTACCCTAAATAACACTGAGTGGGGGGGGGGGCGGAATCACAGTGCAGGAAGATAAAAATAACCTACCTTTTTGGCTTATAACATACACTGATCATTTTCAGCGTGGCAAAACATTTGGCAGGAGCAGGCGCAAGTAATGTCTTTGCCCGAGAAAATGTCATCAATCAACTCGATGCTATTATACGTGCTGTAAGGCATGGAAATTGAATTAACCTCTTCACTCTTTGGCATTTTGGTTTTGACTTTCTACATGGAAAACCTCTACTTGTGGTTGGTTGATCCCCGCGGAACGAAGCCCCACCCCCCCCCCCCCCCCCCCCACCCACCGTATCGCCATGTCTTCTTCACCGGGTGAAATCATGTGCTGGAGTTCAAGACATCAGGTTCAGAGGCATAGCCGGACTTGTTGCACGGAGGGAGGGAGGAGCTAGGGGGTGGGGAGGGCCGGGGAGGGAGACAGGAAACTACGGAGTAAGTTCTGTGAACGACTTATAAAAAGAAAATGCAGCGACTAAAGAGAAGGTGCCATGGTTCTCTTGTGCCCCCTTGGCTATAAGCCTATAGTCAGGTTATCCGCTCTGACCCCCCGTATGCTGAAAGGGGTCCAGGCTGTGCGCCTCGGAACGGAGGAATACAGAAAACATTGAGTACGACGCAGTTCATTGATCGGAGCTGTTTACCATTATAACATACTTAATCCGTTGACTACTGAATTATCTAATTCCCATAGACTTAACACAGGGACCACCAGGTTCCAGTAAGCAATGGGTTAATTTTTATTATGCATATTTCGTTTTACTCATGACATGATTTTTTGTCTTCACACGTTTCTTTCAGATTTTGAACTTTGCCTTTAGTTTAGTGATTACTCAAGTACCTTCTTACAACCCCGTACCAGACTACATAACTATATACACTTCCGGGAACAGAAGCTTGTAAAGTAAAACTTCATAAAAGCGAAAACACAAATATTTTTTGATATCATAATTCATTATTATTTTGTGTACTTCTTTCAGACCATCTGCAGATTATTCCGTTATGTTGATCCTGATTTTAATTGGTCATACTGCTTTCTCTGTAAGTTATACTAGTAGTTATTTATTAAATGGAGTGTAACGAGGGTCGATTATGTCAAGATTGAAAAGAGTCTGGTAAAATAGTTTCCTTTATTAAACAAATGCCACTTTTCCATGGAGAGTTAGACCCTACAGTAAGACTCTCGTACGGACAATGCTTCATCACATCATATTCTTGATACAGGGGAGTAGAACTCCACTCTTTTTAGGAGTCATAGTAGGAAAATCTCTTTATTTTGGAGTTAATTCCAGTCCAAATCAGAGTGGAATTTACTCCAATGTAGAAGTTTTAGTTTCTATATTGACAGCAGAATCTTTGGACTTCCACTTCAGAACAAGAAGATCCCTAACACGACTCGTTAAGACAATATTCCTAAATCCCCCATCACACCAAACTAGTTCTCCTTACGATCTGGAACCGTTCTAGAAAATCGTAAGACGGGTTGTGGTCGGGGCAGAACGTTCATAAACAGTCCTCAATACGACCATCTCGTCTGTACCCCGTTCACAGTCAGTTCAAATCAAGTTCAGATCGGGTAAATTTGCCATTTCCAAGCGGTTCAAGCCAGACCGTAGTCAGTTTAAACCCATTATTAACTAGTTCTACTTCGTTCCCAATACGTCCAAACCCATTCTAACTAGTTCGCCAATTGTTCTAACTAGTTTTTAACCTGACCACCCCGTTCAGAAACAGTTCAACTCGTCCTCATCTCGTTCTTAGTGCGTCCGAACGCGCTCCTAGAGTGTGTGTAATCCCGTCCTGGCTTGGGAGCTATGAAAACCCAGCGCGTTCTCGCCATTCCTCATTCCCGGTCAACTTCAACGCTTCAAGCTTTGCAGATCAAGACATTCAATTCAAGCTCCCAATCACACTAAACTCTCACTACGTTCTGGAAAATGTTGCCAAACGGGATAAAACTATTTACGATCTTTATAAGAACTTCATGGACGGTCTCGGACTTGCTTGGACGGGAAGGGTGCTCTAGAACTTTGAGCCTGTTTAAATTTTTCCCCGTCCTGCAAGTAAACGGAGTGACAACGCACTTAAAACGAGATGGACGTACTACAAACCTAATTTCCGTTCTATGAACAGAATTGTCGTACTTCGATCCTACTAGGAACATGTTACAACGTGATGTGGTCGAGCATCAATTAGCAGGAACGCGCTGGGTTTTATAACCCTCAAACCAGGAAGGGCACTATAGGAGCGCGTTCGAATGCACTAAGAACGAGATGAGGACGAGTTGAACTGTCCCTGAACGGGGTGGTTGGGTTGCTAATAGAACAAGACTAGTTGCGAACTAGTAAGAATGCTTGGACTGCTTGGAAATGTCAGATTTACCTGATCTGAACTCGATATGAACTGACTTTGGGATACAGGATGAGTTGGACGTATTGTGGACTGTTAATGAACGACCTACACTCTAAAAACTCAAATGTTAAATCGCCATTTAAAAGGGCTAAGGAGTGACAACGTTTTCAAAATGTCAGATCTACACTTTTAACATGCTGGATTCAACCTTTATAGTGTTGGATCCAGCATGTTCAAAGTGTAAATGTACCATTTTGATAATGTTGTCACTCCTCAGCCCTTTTAAATGGTCATTTAACATTTTAGTTTTTAGAGTGTAGGATCGTATTATAGACATTAAAGGCACACTGTCCTACTTGTAGCTACTTGCTCCCTCTATATAGAAAACTTCCCAAATCGGTGCCTGTTGATCCCCCATGATCCTCTTTTTCTTATGTTAAATGAGAGCTGAGTTAATGAGATAGCCACCTGTCACACTGACCTTGCTGGCTCGCTGTGTGGTCTAATCCCTTCTAGCTGCAGTAGTAATGCCTACCTTTAAACAGATCGTAAACAGTTGCTATTACGTTCAACCGTCGGGTTCAACTCCGTTCACACACAGTTTGAGCGCGGTTGACAACATTTTCGAGAACGTAGTGACAAGTAGTTTGGTGTGAGGGGGGGGGGGGGGGGTGACAATACAGTGTGAAGGCCGTCCTGATATCAATAAATAACTTTTCCCGTTACTTTGTTTTCATTCTCCCCATATCTTTTTTTGCGTTTTTCGGGGGTGTCGCGTTCTGATTGCTCTGCGTTCTGTTTGCTCTGTGTTCCGATTGGTTACGCTGGAAACTATACATGCGTTCACGAGTACTTCGGTGGATGCGTCGCCGTAAAGTCGCAAAGTCGTATAGTTGTATAGTTCTGATTGGTTAAAACTATACAGCCATTAGATGGATTTATAGTTGCATAGTGGTTATGAAATATAGCACGTTCCGCCCGGTATACGAGGGGCACTTAACCTCACTTTCCCCGTCACCCGTAGTGACGATGCAAACATCACTCTCATCCTATCACTCATAGAAATTATCACTTTGGTAGTGTTACAATCAACATAAAATTGCTAAAAGTTCAAGTTAAAAAACCCCACTTCATCATAAGCTTCCTCTTTACAACTAGGCCTATTCACCCCTCACGATATACTTTTTTTATTTCATATATTATTTATACTCGTTATCAACATGACAAACGAGAAAAACGTGAAAACAACACGATAGGATGGTCCTTCATGCTCCATCTTCCAGTTTCTCTTTATTACTTTCTCTCTTTCTCTCTTCTTTGCTTGAAAGGTCATCATGTTATTTTTCCCGATATCTGTAAAAAAATTCAGTGTACGTATACCCCAATGGTAAAGAAAACCTGTTTGTTTTGTAGCGTACACACTAAGAAAAAATGGTGCAAGTATGCACCTTTAGGGGGTGCAAACCAATGCAACAATAGCAGCACCTTTATGGGTTAAATCCTGCACCCTTTTTAAAGGTGCAATCCTGCACCCTTTAAAAGGGTGCCAGATCGAACCTTTTAGGGGAAATATGGTTCATTCCTGTACCTTTAGGGGTGCAAACCGATGTAACACTAGCAGCACCTTTATGGGTTCAATCCTTCACCCTTTAAGAAGGTGCCAGATTGCACCTTTTAGGAGACATGTTAGTACCCTTAATGGTTCAATCCTGCTCCATTAGGGGTGCAAACCGATGCAATAGCAGCACCTTTAGGGGTTCAATCCTGTACCAATCCTGCACTCATACTCGAGGAATACTCGTGAAATTTGCTCGTACACAAATACATATTAAACATGCATGTTGTTTCTTGGTTAGTAATCATATAATCAATATATATATTGCTAAAACGTGAATGTAATTGTAACATGATCAGACAAAATAATGTATTGGTTAATGATTGCCGAAGGAAAATACAAATCACAAAAATTGATGTGCATTGTCATAATTTGCTTAACAAATCATGATAAATGTATTTTTATGTGAACACGTGAATATGCATGCGATATGCAAACTTTTATTTTGCACCCTTTTTTGGTCGATAGGGTTTATTTTTGTGGGAAGGGTGCAAAATCTTATATTGCACCCTTTTTTTAACCCCTTTTGCTTCAATAGGGTTCATTTTTATGTAAAGGGTGCAAACTCTTATTTTGCACCCTTTTTGCACCCTTTTTTCTTAGAGTGTATAGGGGGGGGGGGGGTGTAAGATAACCTAAGCATTTATAAATATATTTTCTATTTATATTACAGAGCACATATTACAGGGCATGGGTGTCGATCCCGGGGCGGGGATGGGGGGGATATATCCCCCAATATTTCAGGTGGGGGGGGGGGGGGGTGGTCTGTACAATCATCCCCCAATAATTCACCATAAAAAATAATAAAAAAAATGAAGATAAAAATTAATGATGAGAGCCCGATGAGAGTAGTTAATGGTAATTACTCGCAAGATGACCATCAATATACACATTTTGCTATGACTTATAAGATAGTTCACTAGTTGTTATGTTGTTTCCGTTCACCCTTTTTAAAATTCACGTCATTGTATCTTTATTTGTTTGTTTTTTCACTCATTTTATCTCCTGATATTTCCTAAAACATTTTTCAAAACGCGCTTAAAGTTACAGTCGTGTATTTGTTTAACTCTTTTAATTTGGGCATTATTGCCGAGAAAAAAATTATCAACCAATTCCTTAATATAAAGAACTCTTAAGGGTAAAGGAAAGCATCTGAGCAAGAATTTCACATGACTTTTGGCCATTTCAATCTGAAGTGATTTGTAAAGCTATGTGGGGTTGATGACGCGTTTTTTTCTTCATAATGCAAGTAAAGTAATAAAATATTGTATCATTGAAGAGAAAGACGGTTTTGTCCTAATGGCAGCATGTAGGAGTCGAAACTTTTAGTTTGTTCCCTGATTCATACTCAGTATCTATTTTGTTTTATTGATTTCATCCATTTCTTTGTTTATTTATATCTCTACATGTAAAACATTTGAAGAGCTATTTTCCGAAAGGAGCAAAATCTTTTGATAGCAAATGAAGATAATGATATACATTTTCTTCTATTTACCTTGAACAAAATTATGAACCTAAATTACGAGAGAAATTATGAACACATGCATCTTTTAATAACAATTTTCCATAGACACCTGAACAAAATCGGGTAAACAAAGAGTTCTTTCTTAAGTTACACACATGGATCTAGTGCCTCTTGAAAATAAGCTCTTTGTATGTACATAAACAAGCAATACAACAGAATACTCCAGTTCGATATTTTGGAGAAAGATTATTATGTCACAATTTATTTTTGTTTTATTGAAAAGCTGATGTAGGCCTATGTATTGTACTCAAACGTAACATGCATAAGATAGTTAAGGTGTTTTTGAAGGTTAGAATGTTATTAAGTTTGAAGTTTTGTTTATAACACCCTTCCAATAATAATGCACCTTCTAAGACTGGTTATAGTTTTTGAAGAAAAAAATAGTGCTCTGGTCAGGGCCTTAGGGGAATATTATATTTTAGAGCGTATCTGGTATGATAAGTATATCTGGGTGAAGAAGGAGATAATGGAAGTTTGTTGTTTGGTAGTTAGAACGTAAGTTTTATATTATATTTTTAAGAAACAGACCAGAGGCGGCCCTCCCGGGTGGGGGGGGGGGGGAGAAAGGGGCACAGTGCCCCCCACTTTTTCACGCACCCGAAAAGTGTCCCTTTTTACACAGGAAAAGTGCCCCTTTTTACATAGGAATAGTGCCCCTTTTACTTTGACAAGTGCCCCTATTAATTAGTAAAAGTGCCCTTTCAACCTATTCAACTCTGATAAGTGCCCTTTTATTTGGTAGTGTGCCCATTTTCCTTCGACAAGTTCCCATTTTTCTTTGCAATAAGTGTCCATTTTCCATTCTCATAAGTGCCCTTTTTCTGGTAAATGACCCTTTTCAGGTACGAGAAGTTACTCCTTTTCTCTTCAGATAAGGGCCCCCTTTACCTCCTACAAATGCCCCTTTAAAATCATTTTCTTTCAACAAGTGAACATTTTCCTTTCTTATAAGTGCCACTTTTTCATTCACATAAGTGCCACTTTTCATATTTGGTCATTGCCCCTTTTTCAGGTGCGATAAGTGCCTCTTTTCACCTCTGATAATTTTCCTCTTAACAATGATACGTGCCCCTTTTCGTTTCTAATAAGGGACCTATCCCCTTTTCATAAATGCCCTTTTCACCTTTTATAAATGCCCCTATCAATATCTGATGGGAGCCCATTTTCTGTCGACAAATGCCCATTCCCTATTCTCATAGCTGACTTTTTTCCCCTGGTGAGTGCCTCTTTTTGAGAGTGTAAGAAGTGCCCTATTTTCACCTCCGACAATTACTCTTTGTATTTTTCGCACTGCGACCTCACAAATCTTAAAATTTGTCCTCGCTCGCTCGCAAATAAATTTTCAGACCATCACACCCAACTGCAAAGCATGATGCTTAAGCAATATCTTGTTTGGTGTATAAAGTGAAGCAAATATTGTAATCACAATGTAAGGGTATATACCAATGTCTAAAAAAATGCATATTTTCGCTTTGAGATTTCCCTTTGTAGGTGCCTTTTTTTCGTGGTGCCCCCCACTTTGGAAGTCGCTCGGCCGCCCCTGAAACAGACAGTTTGTATGAGATCAGGAGTGGAATTTTTCTGTCATTTTGAGAACCAAATTTTGCATCAGTGATATTCTGTTTCATTGAATTGAGTCTCTCGCAGAGAGGATTCAGTTTTTTTAATTAAAGAAGGAAGAGATTCAAATGAACTACCAAAAGCGCTATTGTTCTCCTTAGAACTATAAGCTAAGCAAGATAACAAACAGTCCTTTTCAGGACTACACACCCCCAAGAAAGATTTCCGAGTCAGAGTCCTTTTCAGGACTCCTCAATCCTCTCTCTATCTCTCACATGGTGCACCCGCAAGCCTACTGTACAAAAGCAATATGTTTTTCATTTACTAATGAGAACTATGTTTTTTTTTAGATCTCCTTACACAGAATATTGGAATGGGTTTTTCACGATGATTGTCGTTTGGAGACATCAATATTCATAAAATGTATGTTTCTATCACAAGGAAATAAAGAATTTTCTGTCTACATGAACCTTTCCTAGTTGCTTATTAATGTATTTGCCCACTGGTAACATAATACTTTCACAAGTTGATATCCCTCACCATTGGATTTTTTGGGGGTAATGTCTAAATTTCGTTTAAAAATAGATGATATCAGTCTGGTAGGCCTACACTGCAGGCAAGAATCAGGACTAACATTTAGCATATTATTAATTTTATTACCACTCTTATATTCTCTGAAATGTTATCTTTATTGAAGGTGACTTGAAAAAAGTTAATAACTTGGAAGGGAGGGGTGCAACCTGCCACACGCTTCTACCTCTTGGTTACTTTGATCCATTACCGAAAATATTTTGGCACCTATAATCCCCCCAACCGCGGATACAAATCGACACCCTTGCTCAAGGGTATTATAAATGTCAAGACATGCTTTTTTTATTGACTCCTTCACTATGTTTTCACCACTATGCCAATCATGAATGATTTATTTGAATAATTGTATAATTATTTGTCGTATCTTTTGTTTAATATTATGTTATCGAATTTGTATGTTTTGCATATTCATTTGATTTTGTTATATTATGTGGAAAATAAATGAAACCTTGAAACATTGAAACTCAATCAACTGAAGTCACTACACACATTGCCCATATGTACGAAGATTAGGTTAGTATTCGAAGGGTGTCTGGGCACAGGAATGGTTACCCCTCTCTCTCTCTCTCTCTCTTTCTCTCTCTCTCTCCCGCTCCCCCCTCTCTCTCTAATCTGTTCTCTTTTCTTTTTTACTGAGCATCAAGGTGCCCTTATTTACAGTGTTCATATATAAATAGCCAATCAGCGAGCTTGTACCAAGGATGGTGCATGCCGTCGTTTTATAACGAAGGATGACGAATTTCAACGCGAACGGCTCTTCAGTGAGTTTTTTTTTTCGATTATTGTTTCTGAACTATATAGCAACATGAATATAACATGGCTTGTTTTAGAACGTGGTGAAAATTGTTGAAATATGATAAAAAGCCGTTTTGTGGCTTGGTCGAAACAAGTTGTGCTAGTCGTGTAGTCCCGTCTCGTCTGTACTGTATTGCGTGGCAGAGAATAGGCCATTTTCGTAATGTAATTAAATTTAATACATAAGTCTTTGTGGAGTTCCTCAATACAAATTATTTCATTCACCTGATAAGCATAATAGTATTTCAATAGTCAGAATGCAAACTGCATGAGTTAAGTGTAGCAACAACTAATGTATGCAGATTGGATTCTGTCTATTGAAATACTATTATTCTTATCAGGTATATGAAATAGTTTGTATCGAGGCACTTGATTCACCTGGGGCGTCATTGAGAACGACCGTAGATTTGGCCAAAACCCTTTCTGGATTTCAGTACCTCAGCGGTCACCCCGCTGTTACTATAGTAGCTTCACGAATTTGCACACGAACCGCAGATTCTCCGTCCGCGTTGAGCTTGCAAAAACTCCCTGTTAACGCTGTTATAACGACAGACTATTAGTTGTTTTAACGGACCAATCAGATGATTTCATTGCTACTATTCCTCTAGCAGCTCACCTCTCTTCATCAAGTATCAATATCTTTCACCGCCAACACAACAAGATTTGATGCACCCGCCGCAGTGATATTATAATCTATTGGCTTGGATATCAAGGATGTTGGAGCTTAACAGTTCTTAGAATCTTCTTAACCAATGTTTTCTTCTTTTCCGCATTTATTATCCGATACGCATTGTTATTTTGCCTTTTTAACTTGTCCTTTTCTGGAGAGTACCACATCGGTCGATCAGTGTGGTACAGGACAAGACCGACAACTTATTACGAGTTTTGTGTTGTCTTTTCTACCGAACCGGTAAGTAATGATTGACGAAAGCAATCATCCTTTAAAGGTGAAATTCAAAGAAGATCACAAATATGTCAAGTAATGTATCACTAGAAACGGGTAAGCTAACAGATGGCCATCGGACAAGTTTTAGGTCAAATACATATCGGGTGATTTATACAAATACAAATGCAACCACCTCCATAGCAGCTGGGATATACGAGAGATTCGCCGGAAAAATAACGATGTTTTAATGACGTCACTATATGGACCAACACTGCCCAAGCAGACGACATCCCATAGAGAATAAACATAATTGCAAAGCTTTTATTTCTCAAATTATAATGAGTTTAGTGTATATAAATGTAATGGCATGTCAAACTATTTAAAAGGGGATATGACCCGATTCTGATAACTAAAATATTTTGCTTGTAAATACACAGGATAGGGGTTAATTAACAATCAAAGAAACCAGACTTTCAAAGTGAAAACCCCCGGAATGATATTAAGAACGGCATTTGTTCCCTCTAGAAACGTCGAACATACCCCGGTGTGTGCAGCTGAAATATACAATGACGTCTTATTTTGTTTACAAGCGACAGATTCCTTTATTTTTGTATCGCTGCATTTGTCATCAAAATAAAACCATGCGCGGGGTTTAGAGTGAGGCAATAGATTATGGCACTGGTTTTTTTTAACTTATACCAAATGTGTCCACAAATGGGTCTAAAATGAAATTATGTTTACTCACTTCAAACTTGTATTTTTAGGATCAGGACTAATCATATTTTTGAGAAATGCAAATTCTGGACCTTAATCTATCTCCTTATTTATTCACCAGATATGAATACTTTGAGTTTTTACAATTTTATTGTGAACTATAGCATATCTAATAACTGTGATATAAAACTCATTTGCTATTAACTACACCTTTAAATATGTTGGGTCTTTAAGAATATGTTTCAGAGATTATTCATGCAAATTGTTGAGTTTCTATCTTGAAAAATACAGATTCTGTATCCCTTGAAAGTGAAAAATAGCCCTAAATTACAATAACAAGTTTTTATTTCAATAGGTAAAATGCTTTTTTCTTAGGTCAAACTTATTTCATTATAACAACTGATGATATAAGGTAAATACATGCAAAAAAATTGGGAACCAGTGCATTGCCTAATAATTTTCATATGGCACACCACTGATGTTTCGGACGTTACACACTGTTAACATTATAACTTTATTTAAGTTAATTGCTTTTCTTTAGGTATTATTGACCTCAGTTACATTAATTGTTTGCAGAAAAATACTTCTGTAACATTTATGGAAACAAATTGTGCAGTTTTAATTAGTTTAGCACATACATGTATACCAAGTTTGTCTTCATCGACCACTCAATTTATGTAAGGTATATTAATCATTTCAAGAACGTGTACCGGTAGTTAAAAATGCTTATGTGATCTAACAGAGTGAAATATGAAGCTAATAGCAATTGTAGTCATCAAAACTCCTTAGAAAATTCACTTAGAAACATACTCTGTATTGCATGTTAGGAACAACAGTGTGAAATGTATACTATGGTTTGTTTCGGATGTTACACGATGTTAACATTTCAATGAGATCATCAATTTCTACAAACTCTACAATATAGATGTTTAATCAGCTTGCTAATGTTCTTTGCCTTCAACTATAATTATATATTATAGTGTGTCATTCAATAATATCACTAACACATACATGTATGTAAGCACTGAAACATTGACAAATCTTTAAAAAAATAAAACTATAAAAAAGTACCCCCAGTCATGTAAGAACGGTAATAAGAAATAAGTGAATCCTAATGTATGTACATCTCGAGAATGAGACATATTTGATGTATTTTAAAAATGTGTATGTTTTAGGTTATAATACTACTGTAGTAACAATCATCCTTTACCACTATTTGTATTAGGAGGCTGTTTCAAACGACAATATGTTTTAATGCTCTTAAATAAGTATTTATTTATTTATTTATTTAATTGATGACCGATTGATGAACGGATGGATTGATTGGTTGGTCGGTTGGTTGGTTGATAGATCTTAACTCTTGCTGTGCCTATATTACAGGTGACAAACAATATACAGTGTAGGTTAAACATGTACCGTATTTGCCGGCGATAAGGCCGCAGCGCCGCACCCCCAACTTTGACATTTTGTAGAGGGAAGAAAAAAAAACGGACAGCCCATTTATATTTCACACTAGTGTAGGGTTGCGGTTCTAACAGATAATTCCTAGCACTCTTAACACAGAGGCAGCCCAGCAGACATGTTGTAGGATTGATAACTACTAGCTAACTGACCAGGTTTTAATGTGTAAAAGCATTACAGCATTTTATGTAGCATTCCATATACATTCCATGCAAAGTAGAATAAATCAATAAATATTCATATAGTCCCATACAAGTATAAATCAACATCACAAAGTATTCTTGAATATTCAAACATAAACAAAGGGTATATATTGAATATTCATAGTATATGTAAATTATACTATATAAACTTGACTGCATCAGGTGAACATTAAAACCAATGAGAGAGAGAGAGATAGACAGATGAAAGGATGGTGGATGAAAAGGGTGAATGTGAATGAGGGATGACCTATTGAAAGGGATGAATCATGGATATGAAGGGGAGTTTCAGAAGTTCAAAATTTTTCCCTACACTAGCTTATACATTTTGTATGTATACATAGATTTGAGGAAGATACTGCATGTATATGTTTAGGATCATTAAATAAGGTATTACTGGTATTAATGCCCTTTTCTTTTATACATTTATGTACTTTCTACACAGATTAGTTACGTGTACTGAGTGCCCTTTTTAAAAGGTATTTTCAAATGAAAATCCATATTTCCCATACATTTTTAGAAAAACATTTTAATTTGCTTGATATTATCAACTTTATATACCTGTATCATACCCGTGTCATGTACATGTACACTGGGTATTGCTTAAGTGGGTGATTTTGAGCTTTTGTAACCTACCAAATAGTTTAGATTGACCATACAATCTTTGGTTATATGACATAATTTGGAACAACCCCTGTAAAAATGAAAACGTGATGATTTGCAAACACACAGCAAAGTAAATAGTAAGAGGAGAGGTTGAAAAATTGAAATGTGCTATTCTCACATCTATCTTTGCCCCTCATTTGAACCAGTTAAATTATGAAAATGTCTGTTAACAGTTTAATGTAACATCCGAAACGTGCATGCTAACAGCAAAACAGAAAGTGCTGTTAAAATGGCTGAATAATTTTTATGAGTCACTTTTATTGAGATTTTTTCTGATAAATTATAATTAAGGATATACTAAAGCAGCCAGGAATGCCTCGCACCACAAGGTGTGGCTTCAATATTTATGTTTTAAAAGTCAATTTTGCAGAAAATTTAGATATTTTACGGAAAATTTGATTTTTTGCATCATATTTCTTCATATTTATATATTTAGATCTAAATGAAATTATCAAAATAGTGTTTTTAACAGGAGTGTGCATTGTGAAATCGTAACTTGCACATAATTTTTATGATCGAAAATTAGTTGAAATTTGCAAACTATGTGTTAACAATCAAATAGTGTAACGTCCGAAACACCCTTCTTGAGTTTACACAAAATTATTGGATTTGAAAGACCTGATTTGTGTTTTGACTTGTGTTAAGACTTATAATACCTTATTTCATAATGATTTATTCACTCCAGATACCCTCAAATATGGATTATCATCACATTTTTGATATTTTTTGTTTCGGACGTTACATTTGTTTCGGACGTTACAACTGTTAACGGAAAATTGGTTTTAACTATAAAATAGTATTGTAATGATGTATTGCAAATTTCTTTTTTTTTGGTGGGTAGCCGCCATGAAATGTTCAAAAAATGTTACGAAAGATAAGTCCTGCAGTTCATTTATTTTCTGCTACTTCAAATTGAAAGTTGTTTCGGACGTTACAAAATTGTTTACGGAAAATGAGACAACTTTTTCAAATTTTGAATATATTTATAATATAAGCGCTACTACAATTAAATCATATTTTCTTTTAATTTAATGACTTGGAGTAACTAATAAGCTTATTCAAACCATAAACAATCTCATTAAATGATTGTTCTAGTGGGTTAAATGAGGGCCTACATTGTTTACGGAAAATGTAACGTCCGAAACACCATTTTCAATTGCACTGTTCTATCAAAATACAGGAGTTAATTCAGATTACTGTTTACTTTCTTTAAGATCCACCCATGCTCATTAATCATCAATAGAAAAAAAACATATTGCTTGTGGGTATATATTTTTTTCGGCTCCAACAAAAAAGGTATGTCAATTTTGTTACAAAATTCCGTAAACAATTGGCTGTTCAGGGATACCTCATGCACATAAAGCAACGCTGAATTTTTTTCGTTAAGCTATGGGAGGTTAACCTAGGTGCATGCTACAAGAAAAAGTTGTAACTGATTTCTAATTCTTTATCTTCGTAAAGTTTCAGGCTGTCAAAGGGTCATTAAGCTATTTGGTCATAGTTAAAAAAACCAGTGCCTTATACAATTAGCCTGACGGTAGTGAAGTAAGAGAAAGAACTCAAGAGAAGATGAAAACACAGGCACTGAAAATGTGTAAGATGCCATGGGACATCGTCTGCTTGTGCAAGTCATGTCCATACTGTGATCTCACACATCTTAGCAGCGTTCGGAGAGCTCTTCAGGTGCTATGCCGGGGCTGTATTTAAGCGTTTTGTAATTTATAATAATCATTACTTTGAATGTTTCCAAGCATTGAATTTTGATAACCTTGTCGAATCAAAGTTTCAACTTTGCAATAATGAAAATAAAGTTAGTTTTTAAAATCAATGAATATCTACTTTAAAGATGATTAACTCAACCACTATGCATATGACTATTGGGTGATGCTTGGATAAATGGTACTCTCATTCTTGTTCAAACAGAAATAGGGTACTTCCTTGGACATCAGGTATAAAATTGTCTAAATCTGGTTAGATTCAAGAATACCTCACGTTCGGCAATTTTTTTAAAACCTAGGATTTCAAAGATGTGAACCACTTGAATAGTTACATTATTTACATGTATTGCAAAAAACTGATTAAGAATACATTAATAAAGTTTAACAGAAATCTGAACTTGTATGATAAAATGACGATAATTGTTATCATCACTATCTTTCCTTCTTTAGCACAGAACATGGAACAGAAGTATGTTTCGAAATGTACCTATGGCATCGTAATCTGCCTGTCCATCGGTAAATATAGTTTTGTATGCATTATATAGAGAATTTTGTCATTCCTCTTCAGAAAGTGAAACTTTCATGTTAACAGGCATAATTACACATTTTAATGGCGAAATGGCATCAAATTAAATACATGAAGCTTGAACTTAATTTTCTCTTTCCTAGGCTTAGCTACTGTGCTTAGCTTTATACTTTGCCTTCGAGACCATATCGTATTCGTCAAAAAACAGAACACGTTAATTCATTCATTATATTGGTTATCCTTTCTTGCTAATTTCTCCTCTCCCATCCCCTCCCCTATTTCCTCCCCTTAACTTTCTGTACTATACGCCTCTTCCACTTAATTATCATGTCTAACGTCACAAGTGTGTTACTGCAAATTGGGATGGGGTTGTAGAGATCCTCTTAAAAATCTCAATTTCCTCTACCCTTCCCTCTCCACCTATCTCTTTAAAAGGGTTCCTTATAGTTGCTCTTTATTAGAAGATCAAGATATTGCCTTTTATTTTGAGAATTTGTTGGTTGATTGTTGAATTGAATTGAATCAAATTGTAGTCACCACTTTCATAAAAACATGCAAAGTCAAAGAATACAATATAATATATTTTTTACAAACATAATTCTCAACAAATGGAAAATACACTAAGAGCAAATTAATTATTTTGAATGATCAGTTTCATTCCTGTTCCGGAATATGTATCTTCCTAAAAGTTAAATCTCTCAATATAAGGTGAACAAATCGATGCTTCGTGTCATGTGGGAGTTGGTCTCACCCATCATATCTTCGTTATGTTAGTACTAGTAGATAAAATGAAATTACAGAATCTCATGAGAAAAGTGATTGGAAGAGAATACACGAAAAATGACGTAGCGGAGAAATGGTACCGAATCTAAACGAATTAGATCATCGCAGGGGTAATATCTAGGATAGTCTTAAAGAGGGAAAAGAAACCTATGCAACCATGGTAACTACTCTCCTTGTATATCTTCCCCACAGCCCTACTCGTGTCATCGGATGCAAGCATGAATGAGACAAAGACTTGTTGTACGGACAGATCTGGCCTGAATTACACCTTACCAATGTTCTTTGAGTGTCAGAAGAAAGGACATCCCAATGGCAGTATGGTGCAAACCATCCCAAAGCTTATCCCTAATTCATTCGAAGAAGGCGGTTGCCCCAGAAGGGAGAGTAAACTTGGTGTTCCTCCTGGACGTCGAGTCTGCAGATTCCCGGGTGATTGTTTTCCTCTCTGGTTTTCTCTAAAATCCTTTACAAAACCTTTCTACTTTTGTTTGGACTTTAAGAACAACAATGAATGTATATAGTCATATGTAACTTTATAACTATTTTCTTTCTTATTCAAGAAACTCGGGGAAATTCTAATTAAAGGGATGCTGTTTTTTATTTATCAAATTACATTTGCATTGAATATGTTCGCAGATTGCGACATGAATCCATGTGAAAACGGCTGGTGTGAGGAGACTATGACCGGATATAGATGTCGCTGCCCTATTGGATTCCAAGGAAAACAATGTCATGAACGTAAGAACAAAGGTACAAATTGCATTTCCTATCTTTAGGGTATAATGATGCTTTTACCAATAGAGACAAGTAGTTTACTTTTCGTCATCATTTTTTTGGGCAATCGCGCACTTAACGACAAAACTACGATTGCATTTTAGAATGAAATGAGCTTTGGATTATAGATTTGGAACTTCAAAAATGTAAATTGACCGATCTCGTAATGCTAGACTCGAATCCAGGAAAATACCAACCATTACCGGTCTTGTACTCTATCTTGTAACTAAACTGACCACGGGTGGTCGTCGGTATGATGGAGGCTGCAAGGTGAAATGTTTAGAAATGTATATCGATAGTTTTCTCTCCAACTTTACTGTTTATTTCATTCATTTCACCAATGTTGTCTATCAATCTTTAAACCAGTTGACACAAATCAGCCTGCAACGACCAAGGGAATAGTTGTTACCTGTGTGGAGGATATCACAGTAACCGTTGAGCTTGGCACTCCGAATAAGTCGGTAGAGTTCACCCCACCATCGGCTGTCAATAGAGAAGGAACTGTCGTCCTGGTCTCTCAGAACTATAAATCGGGTGATGATTTCCCAGTCGGGTCAACTTACGTTGAGTACATCTTTGCTGATGAGAGCGGAAACCTAGCACCTTTGTGTACCTTCAAAGTCAACGTCAATACTGGTATCAGAGCATGTTTTGCAATTCGACATTTTCACCTACTTTATCCATGATAAATTATCATAAATTATTAAATCAAGATGCTTGGTCTTAATATGCACGCTCTTTTTACACTTTAACTTGAGAAAGATGGAGAGATGTTCGGGTCGATATAAGCAAAATAACAATGAAATTGATGATTCATCAATAATCGCTAGATAGAAAGTTTAAATGAAATACTCATTCACTTTTGAGTCAGTTTGTCTGAGCCCATGATGTTTTGACTTGATAACAGACCATAGGACACACAACTACATTCTTATTATTATGTCTTGATATCACAGTCGATACCACTCCTCCAGTGGTACAATTCTGCCCTTCTAACCAGATATTCTCGGTTCTCAAAACCACCACGCCAATCACTTGGACACCACCAACAGCCAGTGATGCGTCTGGAATTGCATTCATCGTCGCAAACTATGAACCTGGAGTTAATGTCTCCGTGAATAGCCCCATTAGCGTCATCTATACTGTGACCGACAACAGTGGCCTTGTAAACACAAATTGTTCTTTCGATATCACCCTCGTATCTGTAGGTATGTCATGTATGATTTTTGGTTGATATTACCTAAAAGATAACTGTGCATAGCTTACAAGTCCATACTCCCTGAATCCTATGCTCATAGAATTTGAGTAAAAACGTAGTTGATGCTACTTTAATAGCCATCTGTCACTGTTTCACTCAGTGCGATGATGAGTCGAGGCGACGCCTTCGTAGAAAGAATATTTTAACATGTACGATAGCAACTACTTTCGAAATATCAACCTAAAGCGTGTCCAATTGCCTTGTGCGACACCTAGTGAAATTGCAAACATGACAATGATGTTTTACGTAAACGAAACATGACTAATTACAAGGGATGTACAAAATGATATTGAAATTGCGATAATATTTTGTGGTGTCATGTCATTAAATCAAAGCCTTTGATACCTATGAACGCGTACGCCGCCTAAATGATTAGAGTTTTCTCCTCAACTAGTTAACTTGATTTTGTATTTGACATTGTCGCAGGCTAAATAAAAGACCTAAACATACAGTAGGCTTGCGGGTTCACCATGTGAGAGAGAGGTAGGATTGAGGAGTCCTGACACATGGTGCACCCGCAAGCCTACTGTTTATCTGTATCACCATGCAAACTGATACTTACAAGCAGCATCAAGACCTAAACAGTTTTTATATTCTTGTCAAGCTCTATCCTCAAAGACATCTCTTTCGTGAAATCAATTCCATATAGGGGAAAGTGGGGCATAATGGAACACTTAATTTCAAACTTGCAATATGACGTCATCAACGACACAAAAACAGTAAAAATAACAGTTTCAGATAGATGTTGTATGCACTTTATTATGTCAACGAAAAACCGACAAAAACCACGGTAAAATTGCAGAGAAACTCGAAACGAATTTTACAAATGAAAAATCCCTGAGGCATAATGGCACTCCCCCTGGTGCATAATGGATCTACGGATCCATATTGCCCCATCAGAACTCTAACGTTCTATATTGAGTAATGTACCTAATCAGTAACTTTAAGCATACTTGGTGGGCAGAGCTGCAAAATGAAAGCCTATAGTAGTTTCAAACATTTATGGGGCAAAACTGGAAAGGTAATCGTAATAAAGCCTGGTTTAAAAGTAGAAAATATAGACTTGTAAAATGTGCACTACACTCTAAATTTCTTAGACTGTAATCTGGGTCACATTTTCGTTCTGATACAACCACTAGTCACGTAAACCAACTGCTAGGAACATACTTTGAATTCAGCTAACTTATACATCTAAAACTGGCTGGGAAACTAGAACAATTATCGATTGTTTTATGAACCAACTGTACTTTCAGAATGGAACATGAAACATTGGTAAACAGGCCCCTATAAAAAGGGCGAAAACAATATGTTATTTTCAATTGGGGCAAAACGGAACCCTGTTATGTTATTTTCAATTGGGGCAAAACGGAACCCTGTTCCATTTTGCCCCGTACCTATATGGTCCATTTTGCCCCAATGACATATTTTTTAATAAAAGTTTGCGTAGAAAATCCTTGAAGCATAGTTGGCATGCAAACAGACGAGTCTAACGTTGATATCTTTATGATTAATATATACAAATATTTGATAAGAATCGATACCAAAATTACCAAATTTCAGCCATAAATTATGAACATCCCCGTACCTTAGATCATGAGGCTGTATTTTTTTGGATGGGACCTTACTCCGATTGTGCCTCGATGTAACCGGAAGAAAATTCAGTGCTGAAGTTAGTTTGGCATCTTCTCTTCTTCAAAGAATTTGCACAGAGGGCGACTTTTTTTAACATATGCTAATTTCAAAGTTCCATTTTGCCCCCCCGGGTCCGTTATGCCCCACTTTCCCCTAAATACCATTTGACCTCGATTACCAAAATGCTTTCAATGTTCATTGGTTCTTTAGAGACAGAATGGGAATGCACGTCCTCGAAATGCTACCGCGTTGTTGCAAGGTGGCTAAATTGGCAGGACGCTCACGACTTCTGCCCGACCCTTGGACCGATAACCACGGCTGCAGGAGACAGGACACCATTCCTCATATTTGCAGGTACCGAGGAAGCGTCCCAGCTCGATTTAATACTCGTGAAAATGTATCATTTATCATTTTTTCTATGGATCAACTGTAATGACATGGAAACCGAAGGGCTGTTCATGTGCGACGTGGATGGCAACGGAGCTGTGCAGATCAATTCAACTGGTAAGTATAATCTCGATAATTCAGCACAGTATTGCTAAACGTAATTACGCCTATCGAATGTATTTCAAATAACATTGGTTGCAATTACTGTGAAACAATCAATTAATTAGCTACATCGTAACATATTTTTTTTTGCTGATGCAAGGTACACGTCGGTCTTAGGATTCCCACCACTGTACTTGATAAAGTGTTGAGTGCTATTTTGAACTTCAATTTCTATATTTGTTTTTTTATTGGAGATCGATAAATGAAACGGAGGGGAGCCTTATTCTAAAGATCTTACACATCTGCTCTAAAAAAACAACTATGAGAAACACCCATTCAAAGCACAACTGGAAACGTATCTGTTTATCTAAAGTTGACTGTCTTTACCTATGAATTAACTGCACATATATTTTGTAATGTAACTTGCATTACATTGCATTGCATATCCACGTTGTTGTACCTTGATCAAGTTTTCCGAATAACTGTGCTTTATAAATTCATGTATAGTATTACATGTATGCATGGGAGGAGAACGCATAATACTATAATCAATTCTTTCCTTTCAGATTGGGCAAGCGGTCAGCCAAGCGGCTACGAAAATGAAAACTGTGTAGCATTTACTGGAAAATACAAATGGGGTGATGTTCCCTGTAATAATCTTCGAAGCTTCATCTGTCAGATCGTCTTATAAAAGACCGTGGGTATTTTCCAGTCACGAGGAATATTCAGGCAAATATTGCACTGATTGAACCAGACTGGAATAAAGAGTACAATAGATGGGGAAGGGCGTGTAAAGTATATACAAACATCAAATTTGTATTTAAGATTTTGTTTTATATTTATTTTTATTCCTTTCTTTCTCTCTCGAATGTTTCGGCATCATTATCATTATCATTTGTTCTTGCATTTAAAGATAAGTTGAGTTCTGATTATGCGAATGCATCGTGAAAGAAACAGTGTGGAATCGATCAGAAAAGTTGATCATGTATAGCATATAAGTATTGGGGGTGAACGTACTGCAAGGTTCTGGATTCATCAAAATGATACAAAATTTGGCCCAGTCTTGGTAAAGTAACAAGCAATGTACACAGAACGATGTTTATGCGACTACATAAACATATGGTGTGAAAATCGGGCCTTTTTTAAGCTGTCATTTGTCATATTTAGAATATTAAGGCATTTGAGGAGCCATGCTTTTCAGGGAATTTTGTTCTCTGATGTTCTTCCGTATAATAACAATGATAACGCTCATTTTGTTTACCTCTCCCGAGAACTCAAACATATCTTTAAGCGTTTTTTAGTCTAAATTTACATTCGAAGCTATTATGCTTCACTCTCATTTTCAAATTATATATTCATCTATTGTTTGTTTCAACTCTCTCGGTTAGCGGGATGGTTGGTTGTAATTTGTGTTAAAGACAATATCCATCTCATGCATGTAATATGTAAAATATAGTAATTTTTAATTGTCATTAATACATTTTGTTTACATGAAAGAAGTTACAATTCATCACTTATTCAATAGGCACTATAATTATAAGTAAAATGCTCAAAAGTAAAGCGTGTCAAAATGTAAATGGAAAATATTTATAAATTGATTGATGCATAATATCATGTAATTTCTCTAAATTAAAATTAAAAAAAACAAAAACTTTTCACTTCATTAATGTAACATAAGAATGTTTTAATGATTCATTTCTTCCCCTAAATAGCATATTTTCACCATATTTATTTATAATATGAAATTCATTTCCCACAATACGGCAGCTTTTTGGTCTTAGGTGTTTTTTTTTCCTTCCTCGAATATTGAATTATGTGTACACACTCAAAAGTGAGAATTTTGTTTTCTTCCTGTAATCGTAAGATTTTCATGGATTATTATCAAACCAAACAAAACTCGATTATATATTGCATGGAAACAGTTAGATAGTTTTCGATCGATTTTACACATACAAAGTTGTGATTGGTCCACAAGTCGTCACGTTATATTGATTTCGAATATCATAATTGGCATATTTCACTCCCGGTCATTTTAGATGTTATATTGACCACTTGGTCAAATGAGTATATTTTTTCGCCATATCGTATCCATGCAGGCAACCCTGCGTGCACTATAGTACGTACCCACTTACCGTGATCCACCTCATGATTACACCATGGTTTAAGCTATGGTCACATCACCTAAAACCTGCTCGGCGAGTTTTGAGCCAATTTCGCCCAGGAACCGAGCGGCGGCCGCCCGGACACCGCTTGTTTTTAATTCATCGCTCGGTCACTATAGAGTTTTGGCGCGGAGTTAAAATTTGGGCGGCGCCTGCTCACTTTCACTCGCCGCCCAAAGTAGGCTCGGTGCCCGGGCGGTCGGCGTCCGGGCACCCGGCGTCCGGGCACCGACCTAATCGAGCGTTCGCCGTCGAGCGATTTAGGTCAAAGATCTAAAATTACCTTCATAGCAATTTTAGGTTCTAAAAAGGCACTAGAAATGTCATAAATAAGAATAAGAGCAATAACCATGCACTTTGAAGGCAATTGCGGTCTTAAAAAAAGAACTCAACTATATCCCTTTAATATTTTGTGTGACGTGCTCAAACTTTTCACCACTATGGCCCGAATTCACAAAGGAGGTTTGTCGACAGGTTTATGTAATACGTTATATGACGCGTTTTGACGCGTTTTTTACAAACCTGGTTTGTAAATAACAAAAGGAGGTTTGTCGAAACAAAAGGAGGTTTGTCGACAAACCTCCTTTGTGAATTCGGGCCATATGTCTTGAGTTATAATGGGTTTCCAAGGTAATGCACCTTGTTTACTTTCTTGTAAATTATTAGCGCAATAATTTGTAATAGCTATACGCTAAAGGATCAATATTCATAATACTTCTCATGATCTCTTGATAAAGACGGATACAAATTCGTGAACTAATAAAAACTGTATGATTTTAAGCATGACACTTCCCTTCTTCATCATTGTTTGCGTCATTGTATATTATGCTAACACGTGGACTTAATATCGGATATTTGTACCCATACATACGCACGCACACATGACATATATAATTATGTAGTTATGAATTTATACATTTTCAAAGATATATAGGCCTATAAATACATAATTATATATATTAGAAAATGTATCAATTCACAACCGTACGCTAGATGGAATACACAAGAAGCATGGATTCAACTTTACAAGCGCTTTCAATTCATTCTCATCAGGTGAAGTGAGTGTTTCATGGTTTTGCATATATACTAGTACATGGTTACACAGTTGTAGTCCAATAAGGACAAGGATTATAAAGTTTTCCTGTCGATTAACAGTTGATTTTACGACTTTGATTGTTTTGTGTTTTCCTCTTTTCTTCCTAGAATCAATTGCCTGTATGCACTAGATTGACCAGGAGGGATTAGACATCCCTGCATGGTCACTGACATGTGGTTCAAATCAGCTCTCAATTAACATTATAGGCGCATTGTTTGCTATGTAGAGGGTGCAAGTAGCCACAAGTAGTACAGTCCCGCTTGCATTGTTTGAAATTAAAGGGAGTAGGTAGTCCGTATTGTTTGAGATGATTATGTACAACTTAACATAACATAAATAATGTTAAAGAGAGAGATTTCTTACCGTGTCGTGAGCACGCGGGAATTTCAAACAGAGATGACTCGCTTAGACACAGTATTTTGATATAATTATAATTATAAGAAACGGAAAATGTATATTGTACTAATTGAAGTTGGGAAAGAGAAAAAGGAATGTGGGTGAAAGGTAGAGTGAGAAATTAATTAGGGGATAAAGAAAGAGAAAAGTGGAGGTAGCGAAAGAGAGAGAGAGAGAGAGAGAGATAGAGAGAGATGGGTGGTTGCAGAAGGTATAATAATAATTATGACCCAGTGATTCTATACATATTTTCTATCTACGTTTACAATGTAATGGTAAAGAATATAATTAAACAAAAACACATATCCAATATTATTTTTCATAAAACATGAGAAGCATAATCACATATAATATCATTGCAACCTATTATAATAGTACCTGTATTGTGCTCTTAAAATTACAAAATGAAGGTTTAGATGTGATATGATTGAGAAGACAGAAATGATAGAAACTGTACATTTCGAGCAGGAAAATGGGTAATGGTTGATATTAGCATTACAAGATTTTGAATATTTAAATAAGTGATAAATATAAGATTTCGCATGATGATCACAATTAATCTAGCATAACCAGATAATTTCAAGTAGTTCATATTATTCCACCCAAAAAAATCTCACCACAGCCATGACAGATAATACAGTAAATTAAATTCCGAGTAGTAAATGGGAATGGGCATGATATTTTAAAAGCCTCGTTCTGTTTTGTTAAGACAATGCGATTAGATTCTTTTACGCAAGAGCAATCTTTACATCTTTTGTCCTTTCATTGCTTTATACCACTTCCCGCACTTGATTGTGGTTTAAGTGCCGCGGCCCTTGTTAGTAATTGTTTCAAGTTTGGGCTTTTGTGTTTAATAATGATCATTTTTGTTCCTTTAAAATCCCAATTTAAGTCTTCGTCCTTCATTATTATTGTTGGTTGTTATTTTTTTTTTTTTTTTGCAACCAGACAACAAGGTCCGAGGGTCCGAGGGACCTGGTAATGAAAATTAATGCCTTACCAAAGGGCACTAGCGCATCGACTTGGTTTCGAACCCGGGTCACCGGATTACGAGACCACTGCTCTACTACCGACTGAGCTATCGCGCTTCCTTATTAGAGGTTTAAAGTGCGTTCACGCCCTGCGCTCTGCGCGCACTCAAATTGTTACGTCATAGATCACGCGCACATAGTTGCTATGTGTAGTAATTTTGTTTAGCGGCGATTCATAATGATCTTAGATCTTCACAAAAATATCACTATCGTGAGATTTTCTCTGTTGATTGAATTTGTGGATAAATTTCTTTACAAAATGGGATGTCTTCAAGTTAAACCTTGTAAAAATCCATTGGAGGATGGCAGCACACCTTTCAGAGGACGTGGTGTTGGGAAGAAGGGCCAGTACTATCGTAAAAAGGTAACTCTAAATCATGACAATGAGCTTGATCATTCAGAATTGGGTATTTCTGGACGGGTATGACGCAGTGAATGTAGAAGGAAGAATATTAGCCACCCCCTTTCACCCTTAAAAAATCAAACATATTCGCGCTTTAAGAATACATCCCGGCTGATTTAAGAAATTGGCGGTTTTCAACCATTTAACACCTCATGTTATTTACAATTCTGGATTTGTCGTTTCCTCTGAACAGCTCTGATAATTCATCTTTTCTTTTTGAACCTAGACAAATAAAGTTTGGTCTTTTGTGTTAATTTTCTACTATAACCTCCATAATTATGAGTGAAAATATATATATGTACTTTTTGAAAAAAAATTATGGCCTTTGATATGTTCCTGGTATGTTAATACGACCGAGCATTAATCTCAGTACAAACAATCACACTCTTAAGACAGACTTGAGAAAATGAAAATGAAATGCTGATTATTGAACATCAAGAACTCAAAATGTAATATCAACATGTATATTACAATCAGGGATTATAAACCTTTCATTAATGTTACAAAGGGGAAAACTATGCCGTCTCCTCCTAATTGTGAGCTCTTCATTTTGTGAACGTCATTGATCATCTTATCCATATAAATTAACATTTTCTCCTCCTCAGTTCTTCTTCTTTTGCTTCTTCTTCTATAATACTTCTTTTTAGCTCTCCATCTTCTATCTCTACTCTCTCTCCCCCATTCCCTCTTTCCCTTCTCAAGCTTACATTCTAATATTCCAAGATAAAATGCTAAACATACATTTTGTATTTGAACTGATATATATTTATATTCATCACTAGAATTAATAGGTAATGAATGCTTCCAGGCGGCATAATTAATGAGCCCTTTATTCCTGATCCTCACCATTCTCATCAGGCTCACCATTATAATGATGATGATAAATAATAAGAATTATGAAATAATAATATTATTAATGAAAATTAAGGTGATGATGATACAAATACGAATAATAGAAATAGCAATAATACAGTTGATGAAAGCATCGTGAAAATACGAGCATCAAATACATTAAAGATTACGGCTCTCAATTAGTCAAATTCAAATATTTTTCTGCGAGATTGGAGCATCGATAGAATGAAAATGGAGTGGAATAGCGTGTTGTATCGTATTTATTAAAACTACCATCTGATCGCATCTGACATTGTCTGTTTTACCAGTGGGTGGGGGCAGGGGGACCACACCCTCCCAGTTATGGGTATTATCCAGAATCAGATGGAAGAAACGATTCATACTACATGAAGAAGGTACGTGCTTCTACTTCTATCGAGACCATGTAACACCCCTGTCAATTATATTTTCACTAAAGTCATGATATTAAACTTTTTTTTTTGTCTCTCATGTTCTCATGTTTAATGCTACCTCTTTTCCCGATTCTATAGTCACGTTTCGATATAATTGATACATAGTGATTCTAAAGTGGATTTAGATCAGTAAATCCATTATTACATAATTGAAATAATACAACGTAATAAGATTTACAACAATCAAACATGAAGAAATTCAGAATGACAAATAATTTATGTACAATTACATCGACCAAAATTAATAAACTGAGAACTGAGGTGAATGTTATAAATGCAGTGCTTGAAAGACGCGTGCCCCCAAATAATTGTATAACGATAGTGAGACAAATTATATAATAGTGATAAATACACTTTCGTACAACCTTGGTTTCCCCCCAAATACTTTCCTCCTTATAGTGGGCAAAAGCAGATGGCACCAGACTGACGCGACCACGCCCAGCTGGGTTTCCACTGACCTGGGGTATGGACACCACATCACAGGTACATGTACATGTACCTACCAAAACCCCTGTAGGTCCAAAGACCTTGGACAATGCACCCCTTGATGCTGCATCTTCACCGACGATCTCGACCATTCCTACCAGTGTCGTAGATGCCGGTGAACGTGGAGACACTGCCAGGAGTTCCGAGGATGGAGAGAGGGGAGTCTCCAGTCCGGATACATCTCTAGGTGCAAAGAGGGTAAATCAACATAGATAAGATTTTCACGGTAACTCCATGTGGGTCCTCAAAAGGACTGCTGTTGCTTCTTTCGTGGAAGAGAATAAGATCTGCAAAGAACTGAACTTCATTATTTCAATGAATAGATGAGCTAAGTTCATGATCATGATGATAGATTTTTTTCCGGAATATTTCCGAAAAGAACTCTGTGGTTGTATTCCAAAGAAAGAAGTCTTGGAAGACAAGCAGTTCTGGAAAGAACTGAAGTAACTTTAGTTCAAAATTCTTTCGGTATATTTTTGAAAATAATACTTTGGTTATATTGCAAAGGAAGAAGATGTCTTCTTCCTTTGCAATATAACCAAAGTATTAGAGGAAGAACTGAAGTTAAACAGTTTGATGTTGTAATGTTCTCAGATTTCGATAAATAGTGGACAGCGTCTAACTTATTGAAATTGTCTTACTATAGGTGGATTTTTCAAAAGTCTTTGTGATCTTGATTTTCGTATATAATTATCAGGAAGCTGCACGACTGGTTCTACGACGCCTTTACGACCTGAACACGGCTTTTATCATGGCGATCGACCAGCACATGATGAGCCAGCAGCAGCCAGAGGAGGAGGAAGAGGACAGGGTAGAGGAAGAGGAGATGGAGGAAGGGGAAGAGGAGGCAGTTAGCCATGAAGAAGAGGAAGGAGATTTCTCGGTGAAGAGAGGCAAAATACCTCTTTCTAAGGTATCAATTCTCATTGGAATTTCCTCAAAGTTGAAATTCTTTACATCTAATGGATATTCTTCTCGTGATAGTATGGGCTAGAGAAATCAGATATTATGTTTCAATCATAGATTTTGTATCATACAAGTAACAAGTTGCAAGTCGGTCATTAAAAAGGTTGTTGAATTAATTACAATCTAGGTGTGCGATTAACTAATTGGTTATAGGCAAATCATTCACAAACAAATTGGATCTTTATAACGAAAAACCCCTGGCTCAATCAACTAATGAAGAATTATTTACGGGTAAGCTTTGGTTAAAAAAATGTTAACGGAAGTATCAACAGATTGACCTGTACAATCAGACCTGTCTGTTGAGGCCACACAATAGAAACATGAAACGTGACTACTGTAGTCAGGGGGCCTTACTATAGAAAAGAAACAGGTTCTACAATACGCATTTCTTTCTCGAGAAAGACCAAATGATTGTCCAATATAATAGACAAGTGGCCTTTGTAGAGAGGTGGCCACTAACACAGATTTGACTGTAGTATCATTCCATTCATTCATAGCCACGTGGAAGGAGGGCGAGAGGAAGAAGGAATAGGAAGAGAGGGAAGAAGGGAGTCAGAACAACGAAAGAGTCTGCCTCCATCGCTACGACTACCGATGACCAGATCGAATCATGGCTCACGGACATCATGACGGACGTCGCCGAGGAAATCGAAGCCGATCTTTTAGTCGCCTACATGCTGGCTGATCTTGATGCCTGCCGACAGCGAGACGAAAACAAAGGTTGGTTTGCTGCTGAAGCAGAAAATCTTGGGGATTTGTTTAAAGGAAATAATAACATGGGGGGATTCGTGTAACAGGCATAAATGCCTATATATAGCATAAGAATTACGTTTATACACTGCATACTTGTTAAATAAATACAAAAATACAGACATTCTGGAATTTCATTCATATCTTTTTATCAGTATCCGGCGAGCCACAAAATCAAAACTTCCAAGGGTAGGAAAAAGAAGGAACAGGATCCGGGAGAGGCAGATGAAGTGCCTCAGGACTGCGTTGATAATCATTGCAAAGACGCACAGTGGTCTTCCGTCAAAGTACTGACCATGACAAGGCAAGATGGGCTGAATGGAAAAGCAAGAACCCCAGGAAGAACCAATGCAAAATCATTTCAAAAGGAAACGCATTTTCAGAGCACTAGGTAAATATTTTGGAGTTGGATATTTCATACTTCCACACATAAATATTAGAAATTAGTGAGGAAAGCTTAACATAAAAATGACTAGTTATATTCACTACATGGCACATGCTCATTCAAAAAGACGACGACGACAACAACATCAACAACATATAATTTCATTCATATCTCTTCATCAGAATCCGGGACCCACTTCCAAAATTCCAAGAATAAGAGAAAGGAGGAACAGAAGAGGTAGATGAAGTGCACCAGAATGGCGTTGATGATCACCGCAACGACGCACAGTGGTCTTCCGTCAAAGTACTGTCCATGGCAAGGCAAGGATAGGCTGAATGGTAACGCAAGAACTCCAGGACCAACCAATACAAGGTCATTGTGTGAAAAGGAAACGCATTTTCAGAGCACTAGGTAAATATGTTTTCGTTAAATATTTCATACTTTTACACATAAATATTAGAAATTAGTGAGGAAAGCTTAACATAAGAATGACGAGTTATATTCACCACATGCTCATTCAAAACGAAAACGACAACAAAAGCAACATCAACAACATATAATTTCATTCATATCTCTTCATCAGAATCCGGCGAGCCACTTCGAAAACTTCCAAGAATAAGAGAAAGAAGTAACAGGAGAGGCAGATGAAGTGCGCCAGAACTGCGTTGACGATCACCGCAAAGACGCACTGTGGTCTTCCTTCAAAGTACTGATCCATGCAGGCAAGGTATGGATGACCCGAAGATAGTAGGAAGAACTACTGTCATTTTGTGAAAGGAAAACGCATTTTCAGAACACTATCGGTAAATAACATGCGGTGTGATATTTCATACTTTAACGCATCAAAATTAAACTTTGAAATTATTTAGGAAAGCCTAGTAGGAGGATCACGAATTACACTGCATGCTCGTTTACAACAGCAAAAATATACATTTCTGGTACTTCATTCTTCTCTCTGCATCAGAATCCGGCGAGCCACATAATCATAACTTTCAAGATTAAGAGACAGAAGGAAGAGGATCCGGGAGAGGCAGATGAAGTGCCTCAGGAGCGCGTTGATAATATCAGCCAAAACGCAGAGTGATCTTCCTTCAAAGTACTGATAATGGCAAGACAAGGATGGGCTGAAGGGTGTAGCAAGAACCCTAGGAAGAACCAATGCAAGGTCATTGTGTGAAAAGGAAACGCATTTTTAGAACACTAGGTAAATATGTTTTCGTTAGATATTTCATACTTTCACACATAAATATTAGAAATTAGTGAGGAGAGGTTAACATAAAATGAATGACGATTTATATACACTACATGCTCATTAAAAACGACGACGACGACGTCAGTAACATCAATAACATATAATTTTATTCATATCTCTTCATCAGAATCCGGGAGCCACTTCCAAAACTCCCAAGAATAAGGGAAAGAAGGAACAGGAGAGGCAGATGAAGTGTGCCAGAACTGCGTTGACGATCACCGCAAAGACGCACAGTGGTTTTCCGTCAAAGTACTGTCCATGGCAAGGCAATGAAAAAGCAAGAACCCCAGGAAAAACCAATGCAAGGTCATTTAAAAAGGAAACGCATTTTCAGAGCACTAGGTAAATATTTTGGCGTTGGATATCTCATACTTTAGCACATAAAATATTTGAAATTAGTGAGGAAAGCTTAACATAAGAATGGCGAGTTATATTCACCACATGCTCATTCAAAACGAAGACGACAATAACAGCAACATCAACAACATATAATTTCATTCATATCTCTTCATCAGAATCCGGGAGCCGAAAAAATCAAAACTTCCAAGAATAAGAGAAAGAAGGAACAGAAGAAGTAGATGAACTGCGCCAGAACGGCGTTGACGATCACCGCAAAGACGCACAGTGGCCTTCCTTCAAAGTACTGATCCATGCAGGCAAGGCAAGGATGGCCCGAAGATAGTAGGAAGAACTACTGTCATTTTGCAAAAGGGAAACGCATTTTCAGAACACTAGGTAAATATTATGCAGTTGGATATTTCATACTTTAGCAAATAAAATATTTGAAATTATTGAGGAAAGGTTAACATAAGAATGAAGAATTATATTCACTACATGCAAGTTCATAACGACGACCACGACATCAACATCAACAACATATAATTTCATTCATATCTCTTCATCAGAATCCGGCCAGCCACTTCCAAGAATAAGAGAAAGAAGAGGCAAATGAAGTGTGCCAGAACTGCGTCGTTAATCACTGCAAAGAAGCACAGTGGTCTTCCGTCAAAGCACTGACAAGGCAAGTTGGGCTGAATGGAAAAGCAAGAACTCCAGGAAGAACCAATGCAAAATCTTTTCAAAAGGAAACGCATTTTCAGAGCACTAGGTACATATTTTGGCGTTGGATATTTAATACTTTTACACATGAAATATTTGAAATTATTGAGGAAAGGTTAACATAAGGGTGACGATTTATATACACAAATGCCCATTCAAAACAAAGACGACGACAACAACAGCACAACAGCAACATCAACTTTCGACAACATATAATTTCATTCATATCTCTTCATCAGAATCCGGCGAGCCACTTCCAAAACTTCATGGAATAAGAGAAAGAAGGATCAGGAGAGGCAGTGCACCAGAATTGCGTTGACGATCACCGCAAAGACGCACAGTGGTCTTCCGTCAAAGTACTGATCCATGTAAGCAAGGCAAGGATGACCCAAAGATAGTAGGACGAACTAATGTCATTTTGTGAAGGGAAACGCATTTTCAGAACACTATAGGTAAATAATATGCAGTGTGATATTTCATACTTAAACGCATAAAATGTTTGAAATTATTGAGGAAAGCCTACAGTAGTACGAGGATGACGAATTACACTACATGCTCGTTTACAACAGCAACATATACATTTCTGGTACTTCATTCTTCTCTCTGCATCAGAATCTGGCGAGCCACAAAATCATAACTTTTAAGATTAAGAGAAAGAAGGAAGATGATCCGGGAGATGCAGATGAAGTGCCTCAGGACTGCGTTGATAATCTAAGCCAAAACGCACAGTGATCTTCCTTCAAAGTACTGAGCATGGCAAGACAAAGATGGGCTGAAGGGAGTAGCAAGAACCCCAGGAAGAACCAATGCAAGGTCATTGTGTGAAAAGGAAACGCATTTTCAGAGCACTAGGTAAGTATTGTGGCGTTGGATATTTCATAATTTACACATAAATATTAGAAATTAGTGAGGAAAGCTTAACATAAGAATGACGAGATATATTCACTACATGCTTATTCAAAACGACGACGATGACAACGACAACAACATCAACATCAATAACATATAATTTCATTCATATCTCTCCATCAGAATCCGGGCGTCACAAAATCAAAACTTCCAAGAATAAGAGAAAGAAGGAAGAGGATCCGGGAGAGGCAGATGAAGTGCCTCAGGAGCGCGTTGATAATCTAAGCCAAAAACGCAGAGTGATCTTCCTTCAAAGTACTGATAATGGCAAGACAAGGATGGGCTGAAGGGTGTAGCAAGAACCCTAGGAAGAACCAATGCAAGGTCATTGTGTGAAAAGGAAACGCTTTTTTAGAACACTAAGTAAATATGTTTTCGTTAAATATTTCATACTTTCACACATAAATATTAGAAATTAATGAGGAGAGGTTAACATAAAATGAATGACGATTTATATACACTACATGCTCATTAAAAACGACGACGACGACGTCAGTAACATCAATAACATATAATTTTATTCATATCTCTTCATCAGAATCCGGGAGCCACTTCCAAAACTCCCAAGAATAAGGGAAAGAAGGAACAGGAGAGGCAGATGAAGTGTGCCAGAACTGCGTTGACGATCACCGCAAAGATGCACAGTGGTCTTCCGTCAAAGTACTGCCCATGGCAAGGCAATGAAAAAGCAAGAACCCCAGGAAGAACCAATGCAAGGTCAGTGAAAAAGGAAACGCATTTTCAGAGCACTAGGTAGATATTTTGGCGTTGGATATCTCATACTTTAGCACATAAAATATTTGAAATTAGTGAGGAAAGCTTAACATAAGAATGGAGAATTATATTCACCACATGCTCATTCAAGACGAAGACGACAATAACAGCAACATCAACAACATATAATTTCATTCATATCTCTTCATCAGAATCCGGGAGCCGAAAAAAATCAAAGATTCCAAGAATAAGAGAAAGAAGGAACAGAAGAGGTAGATGAACTGCGCCAAAAAGGCGTTGACGATCACCGCAAAGACGCACAGTGGCCTTCCTTCAAAGTACTGATCCATGCAGGCAAGGCAAGGATGGCCCGAAGATAGTAGGAAGAACTACTGTCATTTTGCAAAAGGGAAACGCATTTTCAGAACACTAGGTAAATATTATGCAGTTGGATATTTCATACTTTAGCAAATCAAATATTTGAAATTATTGAGGAAAGGTTAACATAAGAATGACGAATTATATTCACTACAAGCAAGTTCAAAACGACGTCAACGACAGCAACATCAACAACATATAATTTCATTCATATCTCTTCATCAGAATCCGGCCAGCCACTTCCAAAACTTCCAAGAATAAGAGAAAGATGGAACAGAAGAGGTAGATGAACTGCGCCAGAACGGCGTTGACGATCTCCGCAAAGGCGCACAGTGGTCTTCCGTCAAAGTACTGTCCATGGCAAGGCAATGAAAAAGCAAGAACACCAGGAAGAACCAATGCAAGGTCATTGAAAAAGGAAACGCATTTTCAGAGCACTAGGTAGATATTTTGGCGTTGGATATCTCATACTTTAGCACATAAAATATTTGAAATTAGTGAGGAAAGCTTAACATAAGAATGGAGAGTTATATTCACCACATGCTCATTCAAGACGAAGACGACAATAACAGCAACATCAACAACATATAATTTCATTCATATCTCTTCATCAGAATCTGGGAGCCACAAAATCAAAACTTCCCCGAATAAGAGAAAGAAGAAACAGGAGAGGGAGATGAAGTGCGCCAGAACTGCGTTGATAATCACTGCAAAGACGCACAGTGGTCTTTCTCCAAAGTATTGATCCATGCAGGAGAGGCAAGGATAACCCGAAGATAGTAGGAAGAACTACTGTCATTTTGTGAAAGGGAAACGCATTTTCAGAACACTATAGGTAAATAATATGCAGTGTGATATTTCATACTTTAACGTATCATAATTAAACTTTGACATTATTTAGGAAAGCCTAGTAGGAGGATGATGAATTACACTGCATGCTCGTTTGCAACAGCAAAAATAAAAATTTCTGGTACTTCATTCAAAACTCTTCATCAGAATCCGGCGAGCCACAAAATCATAACTTCCAAGATTAAGAGAAAGAAGGAAGAGGATCCAGGAGAGGCAGATGAAGTGCCTCAGGAGCGCGTTGATAATCTAAGCCAAAACGCACAGTGATCTTCCTTCAAAGTACTGAGCATGGCAAGACAAGGATGGGCCATTGGGCTGAAGGGAGTAGCAAGAACCCCAGGAAGAACCGGTCATTGTCTGAAAAGGAAACGCATTTTCAGAGCACTAGGTAAATATTTTGGCGTTGGATATTTCATACTTTTACACATAAAATATTGGAAATTATTGAGGTAAGGTTAACATAAGAATGACGATTTATATACACTACATGCTCATTCAAAACGACGACGACGACAACGACAATGACAACAACAGCAACATCAACTTTCGACAACATAATTCATTCATATCTCTTCATCAGAATCCGGGAGCCACAAAACCAAAACTTCCCCGAATAAGAGAAAAAAAAACAGGAGAGGCAGATGAAGTGCTCCAGAAGTGCGTTGATAATCATCGCAAAGACGCACAGTGGTCTAATTCCTTCAAAGTACTGATCCAGGCAAGGCAATGATGGCCTGAAGATAGTAGGAAGAACTAATGTCATTTTTGGTACTTCATTCCACTCTCTTCATCAGAATCCGGCGAGCCACAAAATCAAAACCTCCGAGAAAAAAGATAAAGGATGAACAAGAGAAGCCGACAAAGTGCACCACCATGCAGGGCTGCGTTGATTAACATTTTCACTGAGACGCAGACAGTAATAACAACCCTCTAACCATGTTCGTCTCCGTGATCTTACTTCAAAGTAAAAAGCCAGACAAGGCAAGAATTTGCTGAAATGATTAAGAAGATCTTAGCCAGTGTGTGAAAGGGAACGGATTAGAAGAAATCTAGGTGAATATTTTGCAGTCGGATATTTCATATTTTTACAGACAAAATGAAGCAAACAAAAAGTCGTTTATTTCCGAAATAATGTAAGTCTAATTATAACACATAATAAAAAAAAAACTAACCGACACTATTAAACCTTAAACATCATTGCTTATAAGTATGCATGCTGGGTAACAGTAATTCTTTGATTAAGTTTTATGAAGGAAAAGTCATTAGGTACAAATGCGTGAAAATGTATTCTGCTGTAAGCCTAAAACTCCCTTTCCTATTTTTTATACAAAATAAAATAGTTGGACTTCTTCTAAGTACATACTTTGCCTTAATTTCTCAACAGACTCGCGTAATAAAGAATTAATGGCGGTTCGGAGATTACAGAATGCCGACTTCACTGAAGAAAGCAGTCCAGACATTAAAGGTGCACCGTGCCTGTCGGTCCGTTTTCCAAACGGACCGGTGAAACAAAATGAAGGTTCGGATATGACAGACAACGACATAGTGATGACTACTGAAGGCATATAGCAGTCCACATGATCGAGATACGACAGACAACACATGGGAACCTCCTTCATTATATGTGCTGTTCTGATTCTAAACAGACTGGCAAAACAAAGAAGGGTTCAGAGAGCACACAGAATGGTGTCTTTAGCTGGAGGTTGCTGTCCAGGCAAGGTTACAGTGTGCTGGACGACATGGAGGGACCTACACTGTCCCGGTTCAAACCAACAGGGACCGTTGAAACAAATGTAATGCTGTATAGATTGGCGGTAGATCACAGAAACATGACTTAACTGGAGGTAGCAATATCCTCACAAAGTGATGCGGGACTACGTCTCAGGAGCTTTTGTTCCGTCTTCAAATACACTTGCAAATATCTGGAAGTTCAGAGATCAGAGGATGCTGACTATTGACTAAAGATAAAGTCCAAACAGTAGATCGGTGCAGGTAGGGACCTAAATTCCGTCTCATGAACAGACTGGCAAAACAAAGCAGGCTTCCGAGAGCACACAGAATTGCTGTCTTTAGTCTTCTTTCGACGACAAGATATCCTGATGAGCCACAATATTGACCTTAGTTTGAGAAAGCGTCTTGTAAAGTCTCTAGTATAGAGTGTACTGTTGTATGGGACGGAGACGTGGCCACTCGCCCCGGGGTGTTTCCATTTACTGTACCACTTCTTTCTGACCTACCTGACACACTTCAATCTGACACACTTTTTTCCTATTCATTTTCTACACAGAGGCATTTTCAAGAGCCATGATCTGTAATTGGCTTTTTTGCTAGTGAATATTCATGATTATGCAAATTATTAAGATCGCAAGCACAGTTCAGTGTTTCCATTTACTGTACCACTTCTTTCTGACCTACCTGACACACTTCAATCTGACACACTTTTTTCCTATTCATTTTCTACACAGAGGCATTTTCAAGAGCCATGATCTGTAATTGGCTTTTTTGCTAGTGAATATTCATGATTATGCAAATTATTAAGATCGCAAGCACAGTTCATATCCTTTGTTTTGGTCTTGCGAAAAATACGATCAACTTTTCAAAAAGTTCCTGAAAATGACACTTTGAGCGAGAATTTTTTTATAATGAGTCCGCTTTGTAATTTCTGAGGTATGCATGCATGTTGATTTGGTAATATTGAAATGTTATGAAACGGACGTATATTTGTTCTCAGGACCATGTTTTGAGGGGGTAGCGGGGCCGGGGTTGATTTTCCCCCAATGACCTGATGACGGTGTTCGCAGCTATATGTTACTGCACGACTGCTAGCCACGGCTGTCGGGCCGGAGCCGCTCCGCGCCACGGTCAGCTGATCGACCTGCTGGGGCCTAATCATGCAACGTGTGTCTGCACAGGACTTGTTTGTAGCATCAGAATTAGAAGTTCAGCCTAGCTCTACAGGCCTACATTACCATGTGCAGAAACACTGTACAACTTATACTAATGTAGGCCTAGACCTACGGCTGAACTTCTAATTCTGATGCTACAAACAAGTCCTGTGCAGACATAATATGTTGCATGATTAGGCCCCAGCAGGTCGATCAGCTGACCGTGGCGCGGAGTGGCTCCGGCCCGACAGCCGTGGCTAGCAGTCGTGCAGTAAGCAAATAACTACCGTTGGTGAAGGTGATGGGACGAACTATCACTTCCGAGGCGATCTGGATGTAGCTATCTTTCCGAAGCGAAGCTGAGGAAAGATAGCGTATACATTCTGATCGACGAGGAAGTGATAGTTTGCCATCGCCTGAAACCAAAAGGTGATTATTTGCTTTATATTCCACATCTAAAACAATTTAACTACAAAAAGAAAAGGACGTGTATGCATCTACATAAAAGACACCATGCCCAAATTCACACCAAAAAAGTGAAACAGTAGTTTAACCCAACCCCTTGAGGACAATGACAATGACAATGACAATGACAATGACAATTTATTCTCATGTCACCCACATTGGGGTATTGGAGAAGGTTACAATCAGTTTGAATTTGTCAATTAAACACTGTGAAATATACAATACAATACAAATAGAATTAATATTAATCCATACAAAATAACACTATCGACAATAGTGAAAAAAATTATGATGATAATGATTACAATATTGATGATGATAATAATAATAATAATCAAAAACAAAACGATAATATTAATTAAAACGATAATTAATATGATGACGAAATTAATGGAAGCAATTGAAAAAGAGATTTACTGGCACCAGTAAATTGATATCTGAATTAATGAATTACTGAAAATATTCTTGATATCAATTTAATAAATTGATATAAGACAAAAAAGAGAAACATAAAGTTAATATTGAACTCATAACATGTTTTTGCACATACTTAAATTAATGAAAACGAAGCATTATTTTTCGACAGAATTTTACTAAGTTTAAACGTGTTTGTACATTATTGGAGTTAAAAAGCCGACCCATTTTTAGTGTATTTGGTCTTTCAATAAAATATTTATCGATGAACAATTTTCTTTCTGAACGAAAGGTAGGGCATACAAACAAGTAATGAAGCTCATCCCCAAGTGATTGCAAATTGCACAGCGTACATAGCCTCATTTCCCTTGGAGTATTTGAATATCTACCAGCTACAATCGACAGGTAATGATTGCCACAGCGAAAACGACTTAATATTGTCCGATCTCTTTTAATGAGATCGATTATCTTTCTAAACATAAAGAATGTTTGAAGATTCGATAGTTAACACAATGCGAATTATCGTACATACAAGCAGACCAATACTGAGCATGAGAATCTCTCAATCGACGTTCCACAGTTTGTTTGACCCACTCATAGCTAGTATTTTCACAAATTTCCCATAAATTAGACATCCCCATATTGTCCAGAGTCAGCTTGATTTTTTTTAACCAAGGTGCCTGATATATATTCTTCTCAAAGAGTAATTTTAAGATAATATAAACCTTACCAGAAAAATTATCCTGTCCACTATGTATGAAGGGGTGACCAAAGTTCGCGGACATTTTAGAACATATTACAAAATGTGATATTCGAACCACGATTTCTCATATTCTACACAAATTTATTGATTTCAATTATTACCAAAGGGACGGCGAAGTTTTTAACTACAGATTAGTTCAACTAGAAAATTTTATCGTCGAAGGATTTTGGAGATATCGCGATCTAAAAATTCGATGTCCGATCGTTCGTGCGCGCTGCATCTAAAAAAGTCATAAAAACAACGAGACCTAACTTCACGCACGGGGGTTTACAGTTGATTTATCAAAAAGTGTGATCCATCAAAAATAAGGTAATATCATAATTTGCAAGGCAAGATATCATACAATCAGTTAGTACCACTGTTTACTTACAATTTTGAGGAAATCTGCTCTCAAATTGAAGATTTTCAGACCCTTATCGGTAAGTTGATCATTTTTCGGAACGGACGCAAAATATTGCAAAATTTGCCAATCTTTTGTCAATATTTTCACAATTTCGTACCCAATTCCAAAAAAAATTTCCCTTCAGGGTAATTTTATGTTCCTCTTTCCATTGGTGATATCAGATTTTCGTAATCTTACTGATTTTTTGAGATAGCGAACTTAGGTCACGCGCGAACTTTGGTCACACCACCATACAATCCTACACCAGAAGTTTATCATTCTGCTTTCGATATATTTCTCAAGTTTAAGCCTCCCCAATTCACCAAGTACCATACAATTTGCAGTTGTTTTGTTGACAGAAAGGGCTTGCTTACAAAATTTCATGTGGAAAATTTCAAGATCATGTAGCACTTCAAATCCCCATATCTCACTTCCATAGAGCAGAATACACCAGTTTACAGTTGTGTGCGCCATTTTAAACAAAGCCAATGACCTAGAGGTCATGTATTTATGCGTAAATTAGGATTGCGCTCATGCAAATTTTGATGATATCACTGCCCTACGCGCTGCGTTGTGCGCGCACATCATCATTTGCATGGGCGCAATCTTAATTTACGCATAAATACCACTGGTCAAAAGTTATTGGCCCCGCTTCCGGGGCCAGTGACCCCGCTTCCGGGGCCAGTGACCCGAGATCAACTGTCTGCGCATGCGCACTGATACAACTGTAAACTGGTGTATAGGTAACAGAGCTAGAGGGGACGGTGCGCGCATGTGTTTGTTTTAATTGCGCTCATTGGTAATGCGCGCTTAATTACGCCTGTTTTAGTGCGCTTTTGGATAATCTTCAGTGAAAGTGCGTTGCCCTTTGTAGATAGTACCTCTATCTTCGGTGAAAGTGCGTTGCCCTTTGTAGATAGTAGTACTATCTACAAAGGGCAACGAACTTTTTGTTTCTCCCATCAATAATGGGCGATCTATCTTTCATCACGTGATTTACTTTTGACCAATCGTAGAGCAAGATTCTTAGTATGTGGAATATAATAACATATAGCTGCGATCACCGTCATTGGGGGGAAAATCAACCCCGTTACCCCCTCAAAACATGGTCCTGAGAACAAATATACGTCCGTTTCATAACATTTCAATATTACCAAATCAACATGCATACCTTAGAAATTACAAAGCTGACTCATTATAAAAATTTCTCGCTCAAAGTGTCATTTTCAGGAACTTTTTGAAAAGTTGATCGTATTTTTCGCAAGACCAAAACACAGGATATGAACTGTGCTTGCGATCTTAATAATTTGCATAATCATGAATATTCACTAGCAAAAAAGCCAATCACAGATCATGGCTCTTGAAAATGCCTCTGTGTAGAAAAAGAATAGGAAAAAAGTGTGTCAGATTGAAGTGTGTCAGGTAGGTCAGAAAGAAGTGGTACAGTAAATGGAAACACCCCTCGCCCCGAAGGACGTTCAGCTATTGGAGGCGGTCAAAATGTGGTGCTGGCGTAAATATAGACCTGTTGGAGGGACAGAGTTTCGAATGAAGAGGTGTTGCATCGAGCTCAAGAAAAGCGGGTGCTGATTCAAACGATTAGAGAGAGACAGAAGAAATGGCCTGGACACATAATGCGACACGATAATGGCTTGATGATCAGTCATAGGTCGTCTACATGGAAAGAAGATGATGGGAAGACCTCGTAAATGCTTTCTAGATGATTTAATCGCAGAATGTGGAGCAACAGGAAATGTTGAAACGGATGGCTCAAGACCGAGACACTTGATGTAGAATTCAGATTGGGTCACCGAACCTGTCATAAACTGACAGATCACTATTGATGATTATGTAGACAAGGTTACAATGTGCCGGACGACAAGAAGGGACCAACTGTTTCGTTGTCAACCAAAATATAATTGACTGCATGGTGAAACAAAATGTTGGAAAGACTGACGGCAGATCATAGAATTCTGACTTTAGTTGGAGGTAGCAGACGTCTTGACAAAGTGATGCGAGACTAGATATTGGGAGCTTCAGTTCCGTCTACCAACAGACTGCATGGCGAAATAAACTGAGACCCAGTTACACGAACAAAAAGGGGAAAAGGGAAACAGAATTAAAAAAGGAAGAAAAAGGAAAACAAAAGAATGAATAAAGGAAATAAAGACAAACAGAAAGAGAAGGGTTCATTTCCATGCGTGTGTGTATAATGTTGCCATTGGTTCCATCAATCTTGAGAACCTATCGTCCAGAAATTGTTTTGGTACTGTTACGAATTTAGATATGTCTATATCATGTGCGTAGTCCATTATTATTTCGCTATAATATTATTGCTTGCTGTGCAAGTCAAACTTGTCCTTCGGTAGATTTACGACGTTGTTTTTCGTCCTCGAGTAGTTCTTGAATTTCGATTGCGTAAGCCCAGGGCCACGCTCGTCTAGAGAATCTGTCCTCGTCTTACGTAACGGCAAGGACAGATACTCAGTCGCGTGCGGCCTCCGACTGACCCCGAGCGGAGGCCAGACTTTGTCCTCAGTTTGAGGACAGACTCTGCCCTTTAGCTCGAGGTCGGGTTGTGTCCTTGCTGCTACAAAACAGCTCCCTATATAAAGCCAGGGATTCTAAAATCGAGGGACTTCAATCTCCAGAGTTCAGACTTCTAGCTTAGACAGACTTCTGACTGACTTCTTAAGACTTCTCCGCGTACTCCTTTCGGCCGTTTTTCGTAATTCACTGAACCTGACTGTATACCAAGTTGTCATTATTTGAAGTAATAAACATCGAATGGAACTGAAACTCACGAATACTCCATTTCTTCTGTTGAATTTATATTGCATACACGCATGAGCTCGAGTGAGAGAGATATTGAGCGAGAACTGAACGAGAGCAGTCTGAATTAAACACTTGTAATCAAATTTCGTTACAGTACTTTATGTACCCTGTATATGTAACGGTCGAATTATTCACAGCATCGGAATTGTTCGTTTCAATCTCTCTCTCTCTCTCAAAAAAAAATACATGTCCTAAATGCTCTAGAAATAAAGTTTTGCAATATGCAATTTGTTTTCATTTTTTATAGTTTGAGGGGGGGGGGGGGTGATAAATACCCACGTTTTGTTTTTTGTGTTTCCACCACTTTCTGGTGCTTGTACTCCTTGCTTGAGACATCGGCCCTTCAAAATATTGGGCTCATAACACCACTGGTTATCCGGAGTAGAAGGTCGAATCCAATGCTCTCCCTTCGGGGAATGGTACTGGGGCACTTGCGCTAGGAAAATTGTTATTTAATGAAATTATCGTATTATAGTCGTAGGAATGCGTGCACTTTCAACCTCTTTCTACTTGCGTTTTATTGGAAGTTGATAGATGCGAATTTTCCAGATGATATCGAGGTATTATTCATTGCATTTAGAGACTAAACCGTCTTGACATATATTTTTGAGTGCTTATCATGCGATTCTAATTGATGTTTCCCTATATCTTCGGTCCTTAAATTGTTTCCTTTGAACATCACGAGCTAGACTGATAATTGAGTTATAATAATTTGGCATATTGTCATTCGTGTTCAACATAGGCAGGATGATGGGACAATATAAGATTGAGAGACACATGATTTTTTTGTTAATGACATGCAAGAGATAGAGATGATGAGAGATAGTGAGAGAAAGAGAGAGTGAGAGTGAGATTATATATATATATATATATAGAGAGAGAGAGAGAGAGAGAGAGAGTTAAATTGGGAAAAGGGGAAATAGAAGGGAAGCGACGAGTTGAAAATTAGGAGATAGAATTGAGCGAGAGAGAGAGAGAGAGGGGAGGGATGGGATAGATAGTAAACAGAGAAAGAGAAAAGGCAACTGAATTAAGGAAAGTTGTTTGGAAACCCCACAGAACATTCTTCACTTCTTTGATTTAAGTTCATTCAACCTCCATGAATCTTTTTTTTCTTCTTCATCACGACACGACAGATAGATTACGGGATTCGTCAATAACATTATTGGATGACATGTCATAAATTCTGGCGCATGTTTTTTTCCCAAGTTCGAAACACGAAATATGCTAATTTTCCAAGTAGTTTATGTTACCGGCCTGCATGTTTGATCCTTTCGTGTGCAAGAAAGTGTATTTTAACAAAATTATGATCGAGCAAAGTGTATTGCCTGACCCTACGTTGTTAATCACATTCAAATGGAACATGAGTACATGATAGTAGAGAGAGAGAGAGAGAGAGAGAGAAAGAGAGAAAGAAGAAGAAGAAGAAGAAGAAGAAGAAGAAGAAGAAGAAGAAGAGGAAGAAGAAGAAGAAGAAGAAGAAGAAGAAGAAGAATCTTGGAAATCAATCCAAAAGATTACCTGTCCTGAGACAAATTCATGAAATTGCTTTAAAATTCCTCTACTTTCAACTATGTTTACAATTCTACAGTAACTTGTGTCATATCTTTCTTAATAAAATCCACATGAACGTTCCCTTGGAAAACCTTGGCGATTTAATCTTCATATTTCCATGGAATTTTTCATCAAAGTTTCAAACCTAATGAAAATTGCATCGGTCGGCACAATTTTTTCTAATTTCGGGGTCAAAATAGAAGAAGAAAAAAAATGCTCACCCCCCCCCCCCCCCAACTGGGCGAAATATCGGCCAACACGATTTTCAAATTTTAGCACAGACACTTAATTTTTAATTGATTTTTAATTCGGCCCCCCTCCTAAGAAATCCTGGATCCATGCCTGCCTATATCTATATTGCATGTGACACCAGCAGGAAACAAATTTCTGTATTATTATGGACAATTAAACTTTAATCTTGAATCTCAAATGTTACATTGCCATTCAATTTTGCTGGAAAAGAGGCAGCACTAGACTTTTAAATAAACACATCAATGACACTGGTATATAAAAGTTTAATAAAAATATATTCTTTTATTTTCACCTACCATAAATTCCCCATAGATTTATTAACATATATACCACTACAACCTTTTACAATAATTAAATAATACTGTTACAAACCTTACACATATTCATGTATGTTAATGTTATTTATGGGCATGCACAGAGGACTGAGTTGTAAAAGAGTTGATTTTTAATCAAAAACTAGACCATCTTTACAGGTATTTTATTTTGCTTTGTTTTGAATCCATACTGTTGTTTCTGTTGAGTTGTTATGATTCTATGTTATGATTTCATGAGCTAATGTCACCTTGTTGTGACAAAACAGTTAGTATAATAATAATAATATGATACTGCATCTAGAAACCAACATGGTTTCACCAAGCAATCCAAGGTTATATTCCATCATCGTTTATCACATATCTCTCTTTACATTGGGTGAAATGAGATTATACTGCCTTTATCTGCATCTCAAGCAATATGAAAATACTTTGGAAAGAAATGTTCACAGATGCTCACAGTACATTAATACCAATGACTTTTGAGAATCGTGTGAGCAGTTGAAATTCACAAAAGTTTCAAAACAAATAAAACACAAAATTGAGTTATTACAATTAATAAACATTTCTTGCTGGAAAAAAAAACACACACCAAAATATTTTGCAAAAATGTCACTGTGTGAAAGCTCCTGGTTTAACATTACATATCAATGTGAAAACATGAGAACAAATTAGTACATTTACAATACTACAAATAACTTTCACAGCAACCTATTCAGCTCCACCACCCTCATATACATTATTAACATAAACATTGCAAACAGTCAAACCTGTCTCAGTGAACACCTGTCTATAGTGGCCATGTATGTCATTTCTTGTGAGAAAGACATGTGTATGGTAGAACCTGTCTAGAAAGGCCACTTACCTACAGTGGCTACTTTTTCTGTTTCCCTCGGGTGACCTTAATACACAGATTTGATTGTAAACAGGCAAATATGATTTGAAACAATAGCTGATGCTCTACAATTTATCTACATCTAAATCAAATATTTCAGGTTAGAACAGGTGAAACATATACAAACAAAACAAAAACAAAAATATATAAATAAATGATCGAATAGAAATAAGAAAATGAATACATTTGGTTACTTAAAAAAACAGTGTGGTCAAAACTCTGTTCATAGAAGGATCTTTTGTTGAGCAAAGAATATAAAAAAGAATAAATCTTGTTCATGTGCTTTCATTATTCTTTTCCTATATTTCTTTATTTTTTACTCCTAAAAATATATGTTTTGTTGAGGGCAAGGTGTATTTACCCTCTGTCATCCATGACTAGATGGTTCATTTTTTAAGAGAATTTTTTAAGAGAATTTTCATTAGAGAATTCAGTTGCTAATTCCTACTCTTACAATGTATTACAGAGTGAACACCCTTCTGGCTCTAAAAAGACAATATGGCCTGTATTCTACTAATGTCTAAACCAGACACAGGGATTAAACTTTCGATCAAAGTTGGGTTCAGCAAAGAAGGTTTGTCTGAGGTCTCAGTTTTCCTCTGAAAAACTTAGAACCCCGGGTCAGGTTTAACAGAATTAGTAAAAGACGGACCTATCTATTTTAATCAAGCCCTGCCTGTCAAATATGCAACTGAAATTGACCCTGATGAAGATTCATTCACATGGTGCAGTAGTAGTGACAAGTCTGTTCATTCCAAATCATCGTTACTTGTGACCCCTGTCCTGTTCTTGTTCCTGGACTTGAACAACTGGCCTTGACCTCCAGCGCTGACCTAACCTCTCTGCTGTCCAGTGCAAATGACCATCGTTGCCATTCTCCCGTCGTCTGTCGTCCGAATGACATTGGCAGCATTCTGGGAAGGGCGTACATCCTGGGTCGCAGCATGGCTCAAGGTTCTTGTCTTCCGGCTTGTCCACCTCCGACGGGGGCCAGAACATTGTTGATTCAAATTTTGACTTGACCTGCCATTGAGAAAGGACAGATAATCAGTAAAATAAATAACTAACTGACCTTGTTCTATCTTATCAAGCCTGCATTGTGTGTTAACGTGCCCCTCCCCTTGTTTCATAGACTCAGACTATGTTAAGTGAAAAATAATCTGTCCCTCGGATAGGACGTTCAATGGAGGCCCTGTGTAGAGAAGAGTCACTACCTTTGCATGTTGAGAACCCCCTGCACTATTCGTATTTAAGAGTAGGGGGAAACCCCGGTGTAGTGATCTACCTGCACACCCCAGTATAGTACGACAATACTCTGTAAAGAGGGATGCACTCAAATAGAAGAAGAAGAAGAAGATCTGAAATGGTATAAATACTTCAGAACAAAACATAATTTTTCACCATTGCTTTTTTTCAATATAAAAAAAAAACTATCGGTATAAAATTGAAATTTATCAAAACTTCTTGCATTCTTTTTCATAATGTATTATCCCAGAAAAGTAGCAACATTCACAAAAATATGAAGATGCATCTTGGAGTAAAATGGGTCTTTTTATTTTTTGACGTGCAATCAGGAATAAAACTCATATTAAGCTATCAAAGTAGAACATCATATCAAACAATAGACAATTTGGGTTAGCCATTCATTCTTTAACACCTTCTTGACATATGGACAAATATATTCTTTCTTCATCTACTGTACCACCGCTTTGATTAAAGACTCTATACATTTCTCCTCATTCTTCTTCTGAACCCCATGCTTAACCTTCTCTTCCTATTTTTCTTCTTTATTATATCCATCATCCATATCATTTCCTTGTTTTTGTCTGTATACTCTGCCTTTTTTAATTATTATACTTCTACCTTATTAAGAATGACACTGTGTCCAAATTATTTTGAGGAACTTAAATTCTACAAGCTATTGCCTTTTTATTAAGTTCCTTTTTTCACATGTAATTTCGAAATTATTTAGTGCAAATACCATACAAACTTATGCTACATGTATGTAGATCGATGTCTTTATTGTTCACGAATATCAATTTGTAAATATGCTATGTTTTGTTTATGTATTGTATTTTTTTCCATGTGAAATAAACGAAAGTAAACTGCACTGAAACTGAAATATCAGACATGTCAAACCTACTTGTTCAATCTGAGCGATCACTGCTGCATAGTTAGAGTTGTTTCCGAGATCGTAAAGCTCTGATGCATCCTGGTAAAGATCGTAAAGCAGAGGGGGATCATGGGATGTCCGATTGGCCGATGGGCGGCAATCCTTGTCGTGATTGGTGCTGCCGCTGACCGAAGAACCCTGGGTGTAAAAGTGGGCTTTGTACTGGTGCCATCGTACGGCATAGATCCCAAACTCAGGGTTGGCACTTGTTGGGTAGTAGATGTAGTCTTCTCTCAAAGTCTGATGGTAATAATAATAGTGGTAATCATGATGATGACGACAATGATGGTGATGATAAACAACACTATCAATAACGAAACTACTACGACTACCATTACTACCACTACTACCACTACTACTACTACTACTACTACTACTACTACTACTACTCCTACTACTACTACTACCACCACCACCATCATCACCACCACCACCTTCACCACCACAACTACTAATACTACTAATACATGTACTAATTATGGCAAAATGAACTTTAGAAACAATTAAAATAATAACAATATATTGAGAAAGCCCTTTTTCTAAGGTTATAATATGCTCAATTCTATCATTACCCCTGCTTTAAGTGAGCTTCCATGTAATAGTGCTGAACCATTCCATACAATGACTCCTACGTGGTACCCCTTTACCTCACCTGGGTCAAGAGTGGAAGATTAAAATAAAATGCAATGCATTGCATCTCACCTGCTTTCTTTCAAACAAGATAGGGCTCATATCCACTCCGTCTAATATCACTTCAGGTAAAACAGCTCCTGTTATCTTGGCAATCGTTGGCAAGATGTCGATCTGCGCAGCAAGCTCGATCGTTCGTCCTGGATCGATACGTCCGGTCCAGCGTGCAATAGCTGGGACACGAACACCACCCTCGTAGGTGGTACCTTTGCCACACTTGAGGAGCCCAGCATTTCCACCTCTTACTTTTCGGGTAAGGCTCGGGCTGGATACAAAAAGGAAAAAAAAAACAAGTATGTGATTTAACTATTTTCATACTGTAGCTAATTAGACTGCACTAGGAAAGTTAATCAATATGAATTGATGAATTGAATCTCAAATTGGCAAATTGGTCAGTGGATTGTGACATACTGTAGTCACTGAAAAGTCTTACTAGTATGGTTGTCGTGGGGAAAAATATCATTGATTTCTGTTTTTCTATTAAGTGCCTTCTCCCTTGATTGTACTATTTAAAATATATTATGGATAGCATATCATTATAGGCCCTCTAAAAATAAAAGACCCTCATGATACATGCAGTTGGAAAAATTGACACTTTAGCCAATTCGATTCACAACATTGAATTTGTTTAAACTTTCTTATTGTTTGTCCGATTTTCATTTAAACTTTTGCCTGTCTGCTTCCTCTTAGATTACTGAAGGTGTCTATGAAGGTTGGATTTCCCTTAACATCAAATATGGGAACAGTCATTGAGAAGAGACGTAATGGTCTAGTGGACAAGTCACCCCAAGGTTTCACTGAAACTCTCCAAGGACCAACTTAAAGGCTCGTTCAGATATGACGCAGCAAAACCATGACAGTTTCTACGATGATGTAAAGTGTAATACGTGTCACATTTCTCTATCTTATAACACAGAGCTCAGTGAATACGCCTTTGTTGCGTGCAGTTACCTTACACTTACATTTTTCTTTTTAAATGCAATGGCTTATCTGATGCGGTTTACGCAGAGCTGCCAACCTTTGGAAGTACAAATTAGTACTCAGCACCTCCAAAATTAGTATTTTACCATCAAAATTAGTATTTTTCAACCGGCCTTCTTTTCACCTATTAAAAACCTATTGATGTCGTAACGCAGCGCAAATGCTTACCGTAAAGACCATATTTTACTGATACACACCAAATAACACAACAAAAATTAACCCTGAAGAAAGAAAGAGGATAAATACTGTTGCAAACTGTGGAAAAAATCAGACATACCAACACCAGAGATGCCAACTTTTGGAAATCAGAAATAGGGAGGATTTGAAAACGACACCAAATAATGTGCGCGCAGCGCACATCTCGAGCGCGGAGCGCCCGACTATGTGGCCGGGGTCCAGGGCCCGCCTTAGGGCCCTGGAAGCTCTGGGGTTCTAGATGCTCTCAGGTGCAATATGAGCCTTATTTTGGAGCATTTTACATGTGTATTTAGTTAAATAATTCCCATTAAAAAAATTAATAACATAGATCTAGATCTAGTACAAAATGCATAGATCTAGGTCTATGCATGATGAATACCTCTTTCAGACTTCAAAAAAATAGATCTACAGCAGGTCTACTGGATACTGTATTCGGTCTTATAGTACTTCTGAGACCATTTCTTGGTCTTCTTTTGCTGATTTCGCTATTCCGTGTCAATATCCACGCATTGTTTGAAACTTAGAATCGTCCTTCGATGTTCCACCTCGCGACTCGACTATCTTCAACTCCAGCGTCCGCTCACACATCGCGCGGCCGGGACCGGCGGCCTAGTCTGCAGTGAAATCCCAGTAGGCATATCGCATGCAGCTGCAAAATGCAAGATGAATTTCTCTTTCAGACTTCCGAATACACAGGTACTGGATACTGGATTCGGTCTTATAGTACTTCTGTAAACATTTCTTGGTCTTCTTTTGCTGATTTCCCGCCATTCTGTGTCAATATCCACGCATTGGTTACGCCGAAATGGTCGTTCGATGTTCCACTGCGCGACTCGACTATCTTCAACTCCGGCGGCCGCTCACACATAGCGGCGCCGGGACCGCCGGGCTGGTCCGCAGTGAAGTCCCGTTAGTCATATCGCATGCAGCTGCAAGGTATGCGCACTGCTGAGCCAATCTTTCGCTGCTCCTTATTTTGTTTGCTTTTACGTAGAATTCGGTAGCAGCAAACATAGTTGAATTACTACATGCTAAAGTTAGCAGACGATATTTCTCATAAATTCGGACTTTTGGAAGGCATTTTCGTATTTTCGTATTCCCTTCGGATTTTCGTAACAAATACGAATTTTTCGTAACGGTTGGCAGCTCTGTTTACGGCGCCATATGTGAAAGAGCCTTCAGTGACTATGCTTAGTTTTGCTTACCCATTATCAGATGTGAAGAATACAAACGTGTTCTCTGCTATTCCGCTGCTATCGAGCTGATTCAGTACCTCGCCAATACTCCAATCCAACTCTGCCAGCGAATCCCCGAACGTGCCCCTGATCGTCGCATTACGGAACCTCTCTCCAGCAAATTGTGGGTGGTGTACGTGGTGGTAGGCATAATAGAGAAAGAAAGGCTGGCCTGCTGCTGCGTTGTCTGAGATGTATTTCTTGGCGAGGGTGGTGTAGCGTTCTTCAATGTTTGTGAGATTCGCAGGTTGTTCTACAATGATGGTGTCGTTGAAGATGGGGCATGGGCTCTCGTTGGTGCGACAGGCATCGAAGCAAGGAGCGTTGGGATAAAAACAGCTGACGGGGAGAACAAACAGATTCAATCATGCTTCCATTCATTGCATTGGTCTGCTCAACAAAACATGCTTACCGTATAGGAATTGAACATTAAAGAGTTAATAACGGCTGTCAATATCATTGATATAGTCCCACTGAATAATAATCATCCTGGTATGAAAAATAACTTGTGCACACGATATTTTTGGACAATTTATAGAAAATAAGAGTTTTTCTAAGGACAAATCTTATGACTTTTTCTATTTACTCAGTATTATTTTTTACCAGAGCTCTTTGTTAGTTTTACAGAGTTAAATGCTCATTGATCCTGTGTATGTTCCTTTAGTTTTGTTGCATGTATCGTGCAATTGCAAGCAATAGCCACATTGGGTATCAAGAGACATTCCGTTGAGGGTAACTTTGCCATCAATATCAACTACCATGGCAACATCACTCAATGGCCAATCAAATCAAGGTTTTCATGGAAGTTATCATAGATGGCAAAATAACCATAAATGATACGTATTCTGCAACAGGCCACGTTAGTTCCGAATAGGCCAATCAAATTGGTTTGCTGCAGCTCAGATGATGTTATGTTTCATTAATAAAAAAGAAAAACATTCATGTAACATTAAGACATTTGTGGAGCACACCATGTAAAAATGTAAAAATGTGGAAGTAGACAGAAATTATATCTTGTTGGATTGTTCCTCAAATCATTTTAAAGAACAACAAGGGCATACTTACACCGGGCATGGGCAAAAGTCTTGGGAGTACGGAATGCCATAGTAATGGTCAAAGCCCTGGGTCGTAGGGAGGTACATGCCATCCTTCCCCACACCTAAATGCCACTTGCCGATGATACTTGTCCTGTAGCCCAGGGGGCGGAGAATCTCGGCTATTGTCGTCTCATTGTGAGGGAGACCTCCAGAAGATAAGGGGTCAAACACTCCGGGATAGACTCCTGAACGAACATGGTATCTTCCTGTCAAGATGGCTGCCCTATATTTATTTTAAAAAAACAAGTTTTTAACATGTTAACATTTATATTCAACTTTCCAGCTTCCATGTTTTTGTAAAATTAGCCATATTCAAGAGTTATCAAATGACACAAAGTCACAAATGTTCTTTAATATTTTAAATATCTGACTTGGATTTACAAACTCTCTTATCGAAAATGAAAGTGGCTGCTGGTTGGACTTTGCATGAATCTGGATTTATCTTTAACTGCTTGCATTGAAAACGAACAAAATGAGAAAGGTTCATGGAAAAGATTACAGATATGACATAAAAAGTTTGATCTTCTTCTTTTGTACAGTGTATTCCTTTTTTTCTGAGTCAGAATCTGATAAAATATGGCTGAGTACTTTTGTTCTTATTCTAGCTGATAGTGATACTCTATCATCGTGGATTAAAACAAATGAATAACAAAAAATAATTTAAAAATACCATTTGTACAAAATACAGAAAATTGCCTTTCTAGTCTTCTTGCTCTTTAGTCTTATCTTAGTCTTACTGGAAATGTTATTATTTGAAACCCCTACTGAGTCCTGCCCACCCCTGCCCTCCCCCCCCCCATACACACACATAGTTCTAGCAGACACAGGGGGCGTGAGCCCCCGAACCGAAGTATTACCTTGATGGACTGCATACGGGAGCCGAAGAATAGAACTGAGTGAACCGGAGACCTTCGGCTGCCAGACGGTTGATGTTGGGCGTTGAGCTCGTCGGATGCCCGTACGCCTCCAAATCACCATAACCAAGATCATCAGCGTAAAGAAGAACAATGTTTGGCTTCGATGGTACAGCATGTACAACGGATATCACAAGCCATGTTAACACCACAACAAATCGAAAAACATCCAAAGAAATGCCTTGCATGATGATGATTTGTTTTTAAATCTCGACTCTCTGCACGCCCAGTCGGCAGCCTTCAATGGTACTGTCAGGTGATCTTGGCATATAGCAGCACGTGATCTAGAGCTTCACCGTCCAAAGGTCATATAGGCAGGTCAATCGTGGCGGGCTAGCTCTCTCCTAGGCCCGAGCTCATGAACCGTCTTTTCGTTTGGCATAAGCCGCAATAATTACTTCAAAGTTTTACAGAACTGCTTGAAAATGGCAGCTTTCTTCAGAAAAACTCATCATCATAGTTGCCAAGTCCAGCAGCATATAAACAGGTGCTTGATGAAACGATACGGAACTGATAATCGGGTCAAACTCAAGACGTTGGGATTGGTGAGCTGTTTGCAGATGCAGCATAAAACTGCAACGGCTTCCTCGGCGCCCAATCGGCCGGAGCTCCAGGCGGCAAGTATAGCTGGGAATCCGATAGGAGTAGCATCTGCATGTTATTTAACTTCACACACTTCTTCTGAATTATCTGACTTTGATAATCAAGTATTTAAATGTAAAGCATCAGTAAATAAAACAAATTGTGGCACTTTACAGAGAACTACCTCAACTGTTGAAGAAATTGAAGGTTTTACTTTAACTTTCAGCAGAAGAAGAATCGCACACCAATCACAACAGCGACAGAGGTGGACTCAGCTCAGAGCTAGTGAAGATGTTTCAACAATGTTTGCATATAAGAGAAATTCATCCAGTAAATCAGGATTCATTGATCATACTGTTTATCTCTCATGTAATAATTTTCTCAAGCAAAGAGCAAGTGCTGGTTTTTGGAAGGATTCACCAGTGAGGCATTATGCAACGGGACCAAGGTCTCAACACAGGAGGGAAAAGTCTTACTACGAAGTCCTCAACACCACACCAAGTGCCACTCAAGCCCAGGTCAAAGAGAGCTACTTCAAGCTGTCCAAGATCTATCACCCTGACAAAAACGCAGGCAGCAAGGAAGCCCAGCGGAAGTTTGCCTTGATCAACGAGGCCTACAGTGTCCTTGGCAACCTCACGTTACGTAAGCGCTACGACCGTGGCACTCTCAACCAGCGGGATGTCCATGGAGAAGTGAAACCGGAAGAGAAGGCTGCGGAAGAAGGAGTGAATCGTGATCCCATGTACACCAGTTCTGGTATGGCTTTCAGCATGGAGGCAAAACGGCAAGCCAAAAACATGGATGACTTTTTCAGCAAGCACTATCAAGACGCAAGGGGTAAGGAGCAGAGGAACAGAGCAGAGAGACAGCAGCGTATCGATGAATACATGGACCTCCAGAGGAAGGCCAGGCTCTCTCCATTGTTTCTTGCAGCGTGTTTGATTGGTGCACTTGCCATGGCTGTAACGAGTATTGCACGGAATGATACAGTATATGTAGAGGAGAAACAACCAGGCGCTAATAAAGAAACAAAATAATTACCCACCTGAATATCATGTCAGTCAGAGTGGACAGGATGACAGTGGCCAACAATGTGACTGTGTCAATTGAAAACTGTTAAAGTAGCAAATATACTTGGGCCATTACATGTACATGTAGGTGGTCTAATTTAATCGAGGACAGATAATAATTGTTACTTTCCTATATATATTATATGTACCTTTACAAGATAAATCTGGGGTGTTTCACAAAGACTAAGATCGACTTTCAGTTGGACTTCCTATGGCAGGCCGTTCATGCCACATGTTTCCTCTCACCATTAACTGGCATTGGTCTTTCAAAGGACGTACATGTACGTACATACAAATCATGGTCACAAATCTACGGAATTTACATTTTTGGATAATTGATTATCAAAGGAAAATATAATATCTAAAGATCATAATGGTGAGAGCAAACAGTGGCATGAACGGCCTGCCATAGTTTAGACCAACTTAAAGTTGACCTTAGTCTTTGTGAAACACCCACAGGTGTATGCTTTAAACAAATGGCTACCATTGTAGTTCTCAGGTTTGCCATCACTACTAGTTTGAGCACAACTTTCCCAACAGTATTTTGTTTATTAAATAATTTATGTACGACTGTAGATGTCAAGGTTTTATTTTTACTCTTAGCATAGAATTTTAAAAGATTTTATAGTCGATTAAATTTGAATACACATGCAATAAATAAATTGCATACATGTACAGGTGTATTCAAAGTCAGTCTATCATAGACTCCATGTAAAGTTTCCTAGTATCCTCGTAACAATATTGGAACATAATATCAGGGTTCACAAATCAGAGAATAATAATATAATATGAATGTTGATGATATTATTTACCTTGTTAGAATGAGACTTTGTTATAAAGAATTCATTATGATGAGCTTCCATATTACAGGAAGTAAAGCAAAAAATAGGCAAAAACAAAAAACACAAATATGTAAGATATCATGTATCGATGCATACTTACATGTACATTGGTATTAGTGTTTTTATCTAGGTGCTGTTTGTTGAACATTTTAAACCAACTTACTAGTTTTAATCATTAAGCAATTTTATGTTTGATGATTAATTTTAAAATGTTTTGAACTTTTAATCATGATACTTTTTTCTTTTTCTGACTTGACAGTCTCAGCAATTTTTGTGCAATTTGTATCCTTATGTTTTATTATATAACATACATGTAGGTTAATACATTTGCAAGTACTTGTACATGTACCTGTAAATATGTTAATAATAATAATATTTTCAAAGATAAATATATAAATGAATTTGCCTACAGTATTCTTCTAAAATTTCAGTCTGGAGCTTGGTTTAAGCTTTCATCTGAAGTAGGGTGTAATAAAAAGATTTAATTGGGGCTCTACTCTAATTTGTTTTTATTTGTTAAACATGATCTACAAAATGTAAGACCCTGAGTTGGGTAAACTAAATTAGTAGAATATGGATAATTTACCAATTACTTTATGGCAGATGTGAATTGGTTTTTGAAGGCATAATGGACAGTGATTCACTGTACAGTATATGAACTTTCAGGGTCTTGCTGCTCACGTACAGTTCAGTGATAAAGTATATTTATATTATCAAGAAATGAACAGAATTGTGTGTGAGCTTGTAGGTGTTTTTTTGTTTGTTTACTGACAAAAATACTGGATCATTAAAAGTGTGCAGCTAAATTGTATTGCTCAGTGGAATAATGTATGGAATCCAGTAAATGTAAAAATGCAGAAGTAGTAATATTAGCAACCCATGATGATTAATATATTCATTCATGTGTTTATAGACACACATCTTTTGAGGATTATAGAGGTGAAAAGGTTGATGTGCCATATAAAACTGACTAGTCGTACATCAAAACTAAACTGAGGTACTCCACTATAAAATAGAGAGACATTCTTGTTTGCTGTGAGTGGAGTACATGTACATGTGTATGGTATTCAAACTTCAAAGTGATTTTACTTGTAGATGTATGTACAGTGTATGCTGAGTTGCTGACACCAGGTCCAGCAAAAATTGTCTTCATTACTTTATGAACTTTGCTGTCAACCAAAACAATTCAAGAGAATTTGCATGAAACTTTTCATTTTGTTAACTTTTAACTCGACCTACAGTATTGCATACCAAGACTGGGTGGCCCCTCGATGAGAGAATTTCAGTGCAATGGGTTAAACAATATTATGCACAACTAGAAATGCAATCGTGTCACAACGATGTGCGTGCAATGACGCCGTGTTTCTACGTGTCGAACGAAAGAGCTTCTCTCGGACTATCCAGAGCAATTTGTACGAAGTCTTTTGCTTCTGTAATATTGGAGACAGGTAGGGCGAAAGAAAGGCCTCAACAGTGACCTTGATGGGATGGTAGTGACTATGCCTACGATGTTTGAAAGAAATTGGGATAGGGGAAAGAACCTAGAAAGGGCTCGCAAGCACTGCGTGCAAAAACAAATGGGATTAGTTGCATGTTCGTCATTGCAATCAAGATCGTTCTAGGGGTCAAAAGCGTGAACCCGATTTGCCCCATAGACAATGCGTGTAATGCATTGGCGGAAAACGTACAGGATCTGTATTATGACCGGAGTTAAATTGTTTTTTCTCTCTCTCTTTATGTCTCTTTTTGGCCGTATATGGTATCATTGGAAAGAGAATTTCATGGTTGTTATTTTAAACTACTCTTTTTTTTTCTATGATAATCCTATCGAAACATGTGATGTAAAATAGATTTAAAGGACAAAATGGCGTCTTTAATGGCCCCCTTGACTCATTTCAAAAATCCGGCCACGAGGTGCCCTGCGTATTGCATCTCGGAATGTCATTGCAAATTTTCAAGGAAAAAAAAGGATGTTTAGGGGGCGAAAAGTAGTCTGAAAAAATGACGTCATGGCCGATAAGTGTTATAATCGGGCGGAATTCGTATAGTGACCCTTGTTCAAATGCGATTTACTCACAATTTTCTGTGTAAACATATACCATACTTGGTATCATTCGAAAGGGCACTTCATTGCGGTCAGTTTGACACCATTGTCATCTGCACGCAATGTACTGCACGCATTAAAGGCGCTATTACGTAATGCATAGTAAATTCATCATTTTTGGCGATAACTTTGCGCTGACGTTATTAAAATTTACCAAACTTGGCAGACAGTTGTCACGTATATGGATACATATGTGTGCCAAGTTTCATTGGTGTAGGTATAAGGATCGCCATTTTAGAGCAAGTTTAAGTTATTTTGGAATTTTCTTGAAAATGGCGAATTTGGAGGGCATTTTTCTCAAAGTCAGTCAGTGTAAGGGTATATAATTTTGTATATGGCTGGAAAGGGCATATCTTCAAGTATCTAAATCCAAAAAAGGGTACGGATTTGCCAAGCCATAATGGAGATACGGCCATAGAAAGAAAGCTAATTCCCAGAACTTTAGAGGGCGCTATTTACGTTTTGCAAAGCCATTAGAGCGTGAAATTTTGCATGGCTATGTGCAATTATGAGATAAAGATACTTTGAGATTTAAATACAAAACAGAATTTATATGAGAAAGTTATGGCAGTTTTAGATTATTTAGGGGTCATTTTTTCAAGAATTTGAGAGATTGTTGACGGAGACGGTTTCAGATTTGAATTTTGAGTATGAAGATGGCATTTTGAAGGGCAGGTTATACGTCACAGATTAAAGAACATCTCTTAGACTATCTAGAGGAATTTGTTAGAAGTTTGTAGGATCTAGGATAGTGGAGATAGGAAGGAAGAAAGAAAGGCCTTAAAATGGACCAGAAACGGACAAAATGGCGCCTGGACGGTTATGCATGAGTGATTTCGAAAATCGAAAAAGTAGGTGACCTTGATGAGATGCTAGAGACTATGCCTATGAAATTTGAAATGAAAAGGACATGAGGAAAGCACCTAACTAGGAATCACAAGCACCATGTGTAAAACGAATGCGATTTTCTGACGAGGAATATAAGGAGAATATTAATGGGGCAGAATGTGAACGAAAACAAGGCAATGACGAAGGTTCGTCATTGCAACTACCTGTACAGCTGTTTTAAGAAATGATTTACTGAGGAGTGTGCCCAAGTATATATCAAATTATACAAGGTGCAGTTTTGTGCTTGGGCAGGTGATACTTTAAGTCCTCTACTTCAGCACAAAATAATGATGAAGTTTATGTGTGCCAACATCTTTTAGAATATTCATTGGTTGTTACTTTAACTGCCATACATGTGTACATACCTTTTGAAATTGATTTGTTCCGGCTACACATGTGAATGAATAAATTATTATCTATTCTAATCACAATTATGTTTGTTTGACTTGTTTCATTTTATATTTTGTTTTTAATTTACGTAGGAATATAATTTTGTACAAATATACCGAACATGCACCAACAAAACAGAATGTACACCTCTAATTTTAACAGACAGTACTTTCATCGTAATAATTAAAGGCAAATTGTACATCTCATCAAGTCTTACTACATGTAGTTGTTTTAATTCTGTCCACCTTGATTGGATTTTGTATAATGTAGCTCTTTCTTCTTTCAAAATACCCCCCCCCCCTTTCACTCCAGTTCCATGTTTTGTCCACTCTTTCTCCCTATTCTCTATCTCGCTTTATATCTGTCTTTCTCTCTCGTTTGTTTTTCACTCTGTCTCCCGTCTCCCTCTCTTTATTATTCAACCAATTACGCTGCCAACATACATGAAGCCTTTGAAGGTAACTTTATTTGAGTTATTTTCCTTGAACTCGGTTGATCAGTACAGAATAGAAAAAAGTTAGAGATGCCAAACAACATGTATTTACTTCAAATAATAAAGCGAGAATCTTGATTGATCTTAATATATTTAATACAATCTTTATGAATATGAATATGATTTTACAAGCAAGTACATGTATATATCCATAATATAAATTGCTCAATCAACGTACACAGCAGATACAGAAATGTACAATATTGGCACATGTACTAAAATATATGGACATAAGTAATGATCATTAAATAAAAAAGCTAATGAACTAATTTTCAATTGAATCAATATGTCATCTAAATGATTAAATGGTTGTTTTCATCCTTTTTTGCCCTTTCTTTTATTAACTAAAAATGGATATCTAACTGGTTCTGTTTAGTCTATATAATTGTAAGATACTTAATATCTCTACTCCAGTACTCTCTAATCGAGCCATGTATGCAATGGTAAAAAGATATATTTTTTTAAAATTATTTATAAGAACCGCTTCTAATAAACAGTAGTTGCTGATTTATTGAATAATGTATGTTTCTGATGTGATTTGACAAAAGCATGAGAAGAAAGGTAAAATTAGAGACCATGAAGTGATTGAGTCATTCCAATTGAGTATATTTCAGTAGAATAGTTCACACTATTTTTAGTTATCACTCGTGCAAACAAACAGTTACTAAATGTACTTGTCTATAGACAATAGCTTTATAAATTCTAATGAACAAAGACTGATTTCGAACAAAGGACCAGCAAAAAGAAGAAAACAAAACTTCACAGCAGTGAGCAATTTACCTTTGAATGCTCTACAATAACAGTAGATCAAGAGATGACGTATGGATTTTTAAAAAATAGAGAAAAGAAAAAATGCATGAAAATGGCCAAAGGGAAACCGCACTTTTTCTTTCTGCAAATCACAACTCTCATGAACCAAAATGTTTGTTTTTACACCGACCCTTCGTGGCCACTCTCATCTACTTGTATCTGAGATTTAGCTGGATGGGGCAGGCAAGTACCAGAAGAAATACTTTAAACACTGGTGCGTTGTTAGAGGATGCCAGAGAGGTAAAAAAAAAAAAAAAAGATTGACCAGACATGGTCCATTGTTATGAAAAGAAAAAGAAACTATGTATACAGCATTTTGCTTTGTTACCTTACTTACTAAGTATGTCATCTTTAGCACACCATTTTCAGTGGCTTCAAATTTATTAGCACGTAATACACCTTCTTTGGAATTCAATGCTTGAATGATTACCGACAATCCATATATATCAGATTTCTTGATTGCATATTAACCGATTATTTTCAACAACAAAAAAATCATCTCAATGGCAATCTCAATGCCCTATTGTATATCAATAGACATCATGTTTGGATTACATAATACGCCATTGTCATGTTCACATATTTCAATAGGTGAGGTACAAGGCTTTTGAAATTGCCTTGGGTCGACTTTTTGAAAGTAGTTGCTATCTTGTTATAATTTGATAGTTTAGCCCTTCACCATTCCCCCATGAAAATAACATGTCACATAAATGCTTCTAATTTAATGTTTGAAATTTTGAACTTGGACATTCAGGAAGGCAACATTACAATGAAACAATCAAATAAAACTACCATTTTGCTCACAGTGAATTTCCACAAGATGAATTCCCAGTATATTACAATGTCCCTTTTCTTTCTCCTAAGATTCCTTTGGTTGTTAGGTCATATTCTTCCATTGATCTCGGTTTTCTTAATTCAACTTACATTAATAATTTAATAAGCTCTGAAACACAAAGTGCATGAGTTTGTATACCATCACTGTACAGGTATATATTAGGAGTATAAATTATAATGCTTGATTATTTACAAAGAAATTCTACTAGAGTACTTGATTAGTGCATGAAACGATGTACAAAATATAGCTACTGCAATAGTTCTATGATACCAATCACTTGAGGTGTGATCAAAGAAAAAAAGACAGAATGAGCAAAAACAATTGAAAATATGCAGGTAACAGAAAACATACTGGTGTACTGCAAATTATATATAGTAAATAATACTGCTAAAAACATGCAACGAAGTTCAGTCACCGAAAATTTAAGTGAAAGCGTAGAAGCAGTAAAATTTGATCACCCTAAAATGCATCCCCATTTCAAAATGCACCTCCAGTTTTCTTACAACGGTGATGCAACAAATGCTCTGGGCTTGGATTTTGTCAGTAAAATTGGGGGGGGGGGGGGGGGTTTAGATATATATCATTTGTTTGAATTACACATATGCTCGGATGAGGCCAATGTCATGAACATACCAAAGTCAGAAAATGTACCTCCGTTACTATTTGGACATACAGAGATCTTTAGCCCGTTTCTGTGTTCAGAATAACGATAAAAAAAGAAAAAACAAAAAAGAAGAAAAGAAGAGAACACCTATCCTGTAATTTCAAAAGGCAAGATAACACAAATTATAATCAATCAATCAATCAACAAACTAAAAATGTACACATCTATGAATTTGTCTACAGAAAAACAATGATGAAATGCTTTAATGACCTGGATATGACAAAAGAGCAGTCTATAATGTACCTGAATCACACCCCAAATCGGGTGAAAACATGGAATTGATGAGTTAAATGTCAGAGTATTGAGGCAGACCCACCACAGGTGTTCTTCTATACATACAAATAGCAAACCCATATTAATGGCCTGTGAAAATTAGTCTGCTTAAAATGATTTAAAGAAATAAAAAAAACAATTTCACTCTCATTTGAACTTTGCCTAAAGTTATACAAACATATGCTTGAAAATGAAATATGCATGCATGTTTCAATTTGCCTCACATTTTATAAAAGCTTTAATATATTGTTTAAATCAATTAATCAATACAATTACTGATCAGAACACTCAAACCTAGAAGTTGACGACTTTAAAAAACATTCAATATGATTCCACTGAATATTTGTTGTGAGATCACATAAACAATGATATCTTCATGCCTTATTATTTTTGTTCAAATAACAAGAGGATACACATTCTCTTCCAATACTTAAAAGCGATATTGTACTGATGGAACTTTCTACCCTAGCATACTTTATATTGCACAACGCCATCTCGTGGTCGACTTGCCAACAGTGCGTAACCCAATACCTCATTTCAACTTCACAGGAGGACTCGACGTGAGAACCAACAGCGGAGCTAGGGGTGCAGCAAGTTACGAAACCATACTGCTACAGCTGACACAAGATGGCGCTAGAGGGGACAGTATAGCTTTAAGGGTTTCAAAACAGCCATCACTCTACACCCTTTCACATTAATTGTACATCAGACAAAAACAAATTGTTGATCATTATGACTAATATACACAATCAACTTTAAATGGCAGTGTAACCACTAACCACCTCAATTAAAATGTTTTCATTCAATTAATACACGATGGGATTAAACATTACTTTATCATATAAACCAATATAGCAAAATATGCATGCATGATTAGATAGAAACAGTAATAATTTTTTTTTTTTTTTTAAACTTTTTAATAATTTGTAATATAGGTGACCCTCGTTTTAACTATTCTCATCCAATATTTGCCCTGGTTACAGTCGCAACAAGCATTATTTGGCCAAATATATTGGGCAAGGGTTACTGTTGCGCTTGAGTTTTAGGTAAAGTTTAGGGTCGGTTATAGCATTGGTTCCAGGCTTGAACGTTTCAGGAATTAGTTTAGCCCACGAAAATGAACGTGAAGCAATTATTGTTGGAGCATGTGTCATAAAACCTCAAGTAAATAAAATAACAAATACAGGAGTATCTAGATTTATGGCTATTTCTGACAATAAAGGACACACAAACTTTAATCAGAGTGTGCAATTTTCTGATGATGAGGTGTGAAGGAGTATTATAGGTCAAATGTCATTGCCAAGGTACGGTATATTTCTACAAACCGTTTTAGACACTTGTATTCCCCAGTTATTGACTTAGTTGAAGCTGTTGGCATATTGATTGTTTTCAGCATTGTTTTAAGTTGATACCTGACTAGGCCTCTAAACGATCATCGGATCTGGGGCCGATCAGGTGAGATCGGATAATAATTTCCGATCGCCGAACAATAAAAATGATCAGAAAAAAATTGGCAGATGTTTTTTTTTTTTTAATGCCAAAAAATTTCAAGTTTTTGGCTATCAAATGCCTTTAAAGACCGTCACCACTACTGGGCAAGAAGGGATTAGACCACACAGCGAGCCAGCGAGGTCAATGTGACAGGTGGCTATCTCATTAACTCAGCTCTCATTTAACATAAGAAAAAGAGGATCATGGGGGACCAACAGGCACCGATTGGGGAAGTTTTCTATATAGAGGGAGCAAGTAGTTACAAGTATGGCAGTGTGCCTTTAAAAAAATGCATAGCTGGGATTACTTTAATGTAGGCATGCATTATAATCCAAGATGACGGCCCGCATGTTTTGCCCGTTTTCTTAGTCCAATATTATAACTTCAGAGTCATGAAAAGGCACTAAATATCAACAAACATGGGCTACAACTCCAAATGACAAAATAATCCCAGCTACCGGTATACATTTTTTAAGGCATTTGATAGCCAAAAACTTGAAAAAATGTTGGCATTTAAAAATAAAAATAAAAATCTGCCGATTTTTTTTGTCGATCATTTTTGCTGATACCGATCACAGATGCGAGGGTGTCGCTCCAATCTTCCGATCCGATCAAAGCCTCAACTGACAGAGCTAGACCTGACAAGTGTGAAGCCTCAAAACCTGTCGCGTCTCCCACATTGTTGGGTCAAGGATGATTTCACCAGAATTTTTACTAATACGTTGAATATCTGGGCTTCAAAACTTGCTCCAGTGCATAAAATATATACTAATATGAAACCGTAATTGTCATTTACTGATATGTGGGAGAGGGGCACTAGGAAGGTTATTCCTAAAGGCTTAATACCTTATCAATAAAATTCTCAAGTGAACGCCCTTCTCCAGGGCATGTAATGTAATATTCACTGCAAAACAACAAAGTGATCCATAATTAAAAACCCATTTCTAGTGGTGTCATATTCTTGCACGTAAAAACAGAGCTAGTTTCACAGTTGCACATCACTTCCTTGAGTGGTTGGGGAATCAGATCATCCACCCCGTCCAAAGGGTGGCACCGACACTGCTCTGACCTCGTTGAAAGGAACTTTCAAAACAGTCATAAATGTACCGGTACATGCTTCTTGGCAGAGGACTGTGTAACTCATGGTCCAAAGAGAGAGATGCATGGCTCTATGGCATCCAAGGGGTGATTTATCAGGATCACAACAACTTGGTACCCTTGTCGGAGGAGAATTTGCCTCAAGTGGCATTTCCTTTTTCTGAGGGTGTTACGCAGTCACATGAACCCTGTAGGACTTCACAAGAATGCTGCAGTCACAGGCATGTATCAGAAAGAAGCAAAACCATGGGATCAAGGTACAGATACATAGATGTCTTAACTGCAATTGCTTTTCTAGATTGTCCACTATTATAACTACCTTCATCTAATAATGCTCAGTCTCTGTTTGGCAGTTTAGAAGACGTTAACGAGGAAAAGCTGGTAGTGATGGCATATTGGGTGCTGCTTGGTAGGCCGCCCATGGTGACCCACTGTACGATACGGGGGCAGGCGCAGGTGCCGGGATGTGTGCAGCGTGCCCAGGATAGTACGAGGGCATCTGGTTACCGGTAGCAGGAGGAACACCAGGCGCCGGTCTTGTAGGCATGGGGGTGTAGCCCATGGGCGTGGTCATGGGGATATCTACATTCTGCGGGAGTGCGGGATAACTAGGTTTTCTCAAGAGTTCTTGCATTTTGTCAGATTTAATTCGCCGTACGTGCGCCATCATGCGCTGATGGGTGAATTGTTCGACAAAGTCTGATATGGGTAAGTTGCCGTTCAGGAACTCTTCAGCGATTTCCTGAGTGGGATGAAACAATAAACACAAATGACTCAAGTCAAGTATGGAATGGATCTTGATTTATAAGCAAAATATTGACAATAACTTATTTCCTCTAGGGTTGAAGCAAAATAACAACACTTATGACGACATGCTCAAGTACTGCACTGATGCTACAAAATTCAATTAAAATGTACAGAACATGTAATACCCCATACTATCTCAATGGTGGTTTTCCTGCCACATTGTACATCATCGCTGGAGAGCTAGGGTGCTGATATTAAAGGACACACTTTAGTCATCTTCTGGTTCTCATGGGATAACATTAAAAATCTTTAGTTTTAGACAAGATATTAAAGCAAGCATTTGGCTATAAACACCGACTTTTGGAAGCATTTCAATTTTCAATATTAACAAAAGAATATAATTAGTATGAATACAACTTTATAGTATTATCTTGCATCAATATTGGGTGAAAATATTATTGATGACCGAGTACACAATTTACATACATGTATAGATAGATGGTTAACTCAATGCTCTACATATTTCTCAAGCATTAAGAGCGATAACTAGGCCACTGCTGAAGCCTGATCAGATATGACATGGTAAACAGTGGCTTTTTTGTTGCTGGTATGATAATGATGGGAGTGTCATAGACCCCGTTCTCACTCACTTCGTTGGAGCGCTCTGGAGCGCTCTAACTAAGACCCGCTCCTCAGGAGCGGTTCTTAGGTGAGTGAGAACGCTCAAAGTGGTCCAGGAAGCGGACTTCTGGACCGCTCCAGAAGTCCACCTTCCGAGGTGGTCTTGAGGAGCGGGTCTTATTAAGAGCGCTCCAGAGCGCTCTAACGTGCAATGTGAACGGAAAGCGTACTTTGAGCGGAAGTGAGCTAGTGACGTTGCGTGCGAAACATGTAGTACGGTACATACAGTTTGGATTCCGCGCGCGAAAAAATTGACCCGCCTACCTGAGCTGCCATAGCAACAAGACCACTTTGACTCGTGGAGCGGTTTGAGCCATAAAAACTGCTCGGAGTGTGAACGCTCGCAAACCGTTCCTCAAGACCCGTTCCTCTGGAGCGGTCTGGAGCGGTCTAACTTGGAGCGCTCTCAAAGTGAGTGAGAACGGGGTCTTAGTTACATAAACATCACATTCCTGTATCTGATATCACAGAGCTCAGTGAATGCACGCCGGGCCTTTGATTATTTATTTACACATTGTACGAATGTTGCTGTAGTTTACCACTTCATATTTCAACGAGCCTCTAAGGGATTCTGTAATATTTTCAGGCCAAGATATAATGGTTCTTCTTTTTCAGTTTACCACTTCATATTTCAACGAGCCTCTAAGGGATTCTGTAATATTTTCAGGCTAAGATATAATGGTTCTTCTTTTTCAAGATTTTGCAGGACCAGAGTAAACCCACTCCACAATACTCAAAACAGGAAATGGATTCTTTATCATCTTTATTTCCTTTTCTTTTTTTGGTTAAACAACATACTTATTGAATTACCACTGAATTTCAAAGCACTTATCTTATATTTCTAAAAGTGATACCCTAACTATTACATTTGCAATGCAACAATATGAGACCAATAGAACTCTCTATTAAAACAAGAGGCTTATAAATTACTGTAGAAACTCCCAAGTACTTGCATAGCGCTATTCAGACATAGCATGGGCATTAATAACGGGAATCCGCCTAAAATATCCGCTGCTGCAAAAATTAAATGATGAAAGCATAGTGCCCTTTACAAATCAGTACCATAGCATGCAGTTCATAGAGTATGCCCATATATCTTTGATGCATTGTACAGTGTAGCATTTTTTGTTTCATTCCCACTTGCTATTTCACAATCAAGTGTACTTTTTTGTTTGTTGCTGCAACGCTCAGCATCTAAATTTTTAAGTGTTTTAGTGTGACATGTGTGAACTGAGCATTAGAATATTCTGTGTCAAGTCTGATTTGAAGGGAAATCCAACCTTGATAGCAAACTACTCTAGAGGATAGCAGACAAATCAGAGAAGTAGACTGGTGAATGTTTGAATGTAATCAGACAAAAACATTGAGATGGTGATGAATTTAACAAAGTTGTGATTAGTATAGGTATGGGCTCTTTAAATTGATTAAATCTGTAATGTGTCTGTTATGTAGTGGCGGACAACTTTCCCATTTGTTCTACCACAAAAAATGCCTTTAAAAAAAAGAGAAAATAGAAGACCTAGGTGTAAAATATCTTCCTAACTTGTTACAAGCAAAAGGACATGCAGGTTTGCATCACTTGTTAAATGATATCTGAGATTCGTTTTTATTTTAACCACAAAAGCATCTAGTCCAGTTGGAGATCCTGTTCAAAAGAAGAAATACCAGGATTATGTCACTTATCAAGAATCTTAATTTGAATGTGTAATTGCCTAATTATAGACTCATTTTATTCAAACGTGTCACAAGATTTTCTGGTATTTCAAGTGTAACATCTGCATTTAACTTCCCAAAAGTACTATTTGAAGCTGATATTTTGAATACAGTATATATGCTTATCTTATTGGCCATTGGTCCCCTGTAAACAAAAAATGGTAGGGGAGGGGGCTCGGGAAGGAATAAGGGGTAAGACCTACCTCTGATTCTTCTTCCGTCTTAGTGGCTGATGTTTCTAACATGACTTTGGCAGCATCCAGGGAAAAGTTCTCATTTAAAGATTCTGGAAAGAAAATTGAACATTGGGAAAACATGATACTATTATGAACGTTACTTGAATAGCGACTGGACACTTGCTCTGGGCTTTATTTTGCCATATCTGTAATGTTAAGGTTAGAATGGCAACAGACTTCTCCTGCAGCTTTTTCTTTCAGTTTCATGCAAGAGGTACTTAATGTCCAGCTCCATTGAACAAAACTTTTTTTTGTTTTGGTGCCACACAATTCTATGTTACATTTCTTTTGTATTGAGACACTATATGCCTGCACAACACCAGATGGTGGCTGGCCCATACCTACAGCAGCTTAAATAGCACAGTGTTTGGTCTAGGAATGGAGGTAGGAATTTGGTTAGTGACTTAATGTATGAAATGACCACAGAGCTATCGTTGCCAGAGCATGGGTCATGAGTGGAACCACTTACATGTAAACTGAAACAATTTAAGTTTATATACCGGTAGATGATTATGAAATAGAATTGAAACCAGATTAATCTAGGTCAATCTAGCACTACACTGTAGGTGATGTTAATTCAAAAATTTAAACAAACATTCAAGACAGTTAATTGATACTAAGTGCATCCTGTTAATTGTTGCTGAATGCAGAGCATAAATGGAAATTGTGTTGAACATGTAAACTGGATACACACACACACAAGGACGTCTTTTATATCCCTGTGTAATGTGGAGTTCAGCCCATGAAGCCAAGATGGTAGATTGAAATGCAATTACCATATTTGTAGACATAAACAGCTGTACATTTTCACAGGAGTGCATTTGTGAGTCTACAAAAAGCAGTCTTAGGATACATGCATGACCTTTGACCTTGTGGAGGTAAACAATCAAAAATCTTACAAAATTCGGAAATATGGTACTGTATATCAACACGCAATACGCGGTTAATATACAATACAGTACTGTATACACAACTTTCACTGTAAATGGATAACAACAGCCATTTCTGATTTTCCGTGGCAAGAAACCAAATTCCCAAAATGTTGTCTTGCGATGACGGAGTACGAAACTTTCGCAAGTCTGGACAATTCACAAATTTATAAAAAGTTTATGGTTGACAGTATCTATCTCTTCTTTTCTTTGATCATATCCTTGATTATTTATCGTGGATAGCCATTTATATGTATATGTTATGCTTTTGAATGTATCTTTTGTAAATTCAATTTGTTTCAGCCTCTGGCTGCTATTTGAATGTTTTTTAATCAATAAACCATATCAAATCAAATCAAATCAAATACCTAATCTTCTCCTGTCTACGTCGTAAACGTCTCGTATCCTCTTTGCCTCTTCGTGCAGACGGCCAAGCTGGTTCCGTCCTTCCCGTAACCTCGTCTCTCGGGATAGGTTGTGGTCAGCTAAACTCCTGTTCTCTGCCATGGCCATCTCCTTGTCCACACGCCGCTGCTTGTTCTGCTCAATCATAAATGATGATAATAATAAAACAAATTATTAAATATGTTGTCACCAAAGGTCAAAAAATTTAGACGTTAATTTGCTACTTGGTGACAGCTCTTTTCATGTCGTCAATATGTACATTAAAATTATAATCAAAACCAATATTGCAATATTTAAGGGTAAAAGTGAAGGTATTTAACCAACTAGAGGAATAAGTTTAGTATACCTCCATTGTGATCTTGTATCAAACTATCAAATATGATTTGATAGCCCTACTAGAATATGGATCAGACTAAAAATCTCTAGGAAACCGATGCTTTCGTTAAGTCATTGTGAATCCACATAAAAAGATGTCAGTTTTAAGGTAGACAACCTCCGATGCCCAAAGCTTTAGATTTCGAGCTTTCAGAGATAGATCGGTTACTCCTCTAACAGACACTTAAAAAGCTTATATTTGATATTATTGTAATAATAATAATAATAATACTCAGGTTTTATATAGCGCTTTATACCGGTATTACAATCAGTAAGCGCTTCCAAACTTGGAGATTATTACCCCGGCTTGAGCTGTGCTGCCATTACGGCGCTCTAGCATTTCAAAGAATTAATTCCTGCCAGGTACCCATTTACATCACCTGGGTTGAGTGTAGCAAATCTATGGCTTATAGGCTTTCCGTTGATACATAATTCATCTATTTCATTCTTCGCTTCCGACAGGGTCTTTAAGATATATGGAGTCTGGTTCAAAGTTATACCGGTACATACATGTACCGTACATGTACACACGTACATGTATGTACTCTACATGGACATAATCTATCTCCTCCACCCAAGGACAAATATACAATGTTCAAGTCTTTCTCCATGAAGGAATAGGAAGAAAAGTATATGTTTACTTTTCATGCAGCTCATTGTCAATCATTGTGTATAGTCATTGTAATGAGAAACATGTACATGCAGTTACATAGTACTTTTAGCAGTTTCTTTTATTATTTGTTACCAGTATACAGTTTTGCATATTAAGTTCAAACCCTAAAAAAACAATACAAAAGTATGATACTCCATTACTACATTTAATACCAGAAAATTAAAAGATGAGCACACATACATGTACATGTCCTTCTATTTGCAGTCATTACAATTTTGTGTATGTACTACATCATACATGTACATCGTCCACAATCCCATTCAACCATACATGTACATGTACATGTATTATAGGCTTGTACATGTATGCTGGCATGTACACTGCAATAACAGTCACAATAACAACAACTACCGGTATCATTTGTATCAGGATATTCATACAGAATACATAAATCAGTAAGAGAAACACTTTATGAGATTGAAAAGAAATACCTCTGGATGATCATAATCCATGTTGTTTTATGAATTTCCTTCAGTATCTGCTTTCAAAATACAACTTTCTTCAATAGTGAAATGATGTACACTGTATGTATTCAAGTGATATGTAGGCCTATTGCCTTTCCAGTCACACAGAGCTACGGTAGTACCAGTCCCTATACAAAGAGAACTCCCGGGTTATTTGCACCCTTCAATGCCCTCATTGTCATTAAAAGTTGTGATTTTTCTATTCATACCGGTACTCCAATTCTATTCTTGTCAAAGTTTAGATAAAGTAAATGAGCTTCTATCATTTGAAACAGGTCATGGTTTTCATGACGCCTTATGAAAACAAACAGAAATGCGGAATTTCAGGTCACTAAACACAATATACTATAAGTACAGGACATTGATGCACCATGCATACAAGATCAATCTTTGAAGAGTATTAATTGAATCTGCTTCATTCTGAACAGATCATTAATTTCACATGATGAAAAAGACATATCTTTGAAATAAAACAGAAGTGGAGTATAAAATGTAAATCTCATAATTAAAGACCATCTACATGTACAACAAGTTTGACAAACCTACATGGACTTTCTTTCCAGGCACACCAGGGGCTTTCGGTGATCTGCTGAAATTATTCATGGTGTCCGTATCTTGATGCTTCGATCTTTTATAAATGCTAGAGGACAAATTCGTTGAGATGTTTTACTTTGGCACTGAATACGATTTCAATTTACTTCCTGCAGTGAATTACAACCGATGATGCTTTAACTTTGGGCTGTACATTTCAGTGGAGACTGAGTCAAGAATAATTGTTTCTCAAAGCTGCTTCTCGAACGTCTACTCGGAAGATAGTCCTGTTGAGGCCTTTTGAGGCCTTTTTACTTGGTCTTGATGAATCAGAATGTGATGCAAAGTTTCTTCCAAGTAACTTACAAGCAACGCTACAGGCTGTACATGTCCTTGCAGACTGGATGAAGAATACTAGTTGTTGTGTATCATAGCTTCTTGGAAAAGTCTCGTCGAGGTGTTTTTCTTTGAAAATGAATTATGATACTTCCTGAAGTAATTTACAACCAATGTTGTAACTTCGGCTGTGCATGTAGAGCAAAGTTTTGCAGACTGAATCAAGAAAAAGATCTTCACAATCGTCTACTGAGGAAATGTGCAGTCCAGGTGGTTTAATACATGGTAAATGAATACGATGCTAATTTACTTCCTGCAGTAATTTATAACCGATATAATAACCATGTAGAAGGGTCTACTATAACTACAGGCTGTACTACAGACTACCGTGATATCTCCTTGACTAAACCAAGACAAGACGTGTGTCATAGCCTATGGAGCTTCCTGGATGATTCGCGTTGAGACAGTATGGAAAGGAATGCTTCCAGCCCAGCAGGGGGGACAGTGCTCTCACAAGTTTACCTGTCACATCCAATGCAACTTGAAAAGGGGGCAGACCCCGATTTAGCTTTTATTCAAGACTTTTCATCTGACAACTGCAGGTAAATCTTAAAAAGAAATTGAAAACAAATTGCACTCATTTTCTTATTTGGGAGATTAAAAAATATTTTGAATAAAGTGAATATGGATGAATAATTTTTTTCTTAAATATTAAAACAAAAGATAATCTTACAAAGGATTAAAAAAAAAAAATATCATGTGTGTTCGGAATCTGAAAGTTTGTTGCTGCTTTTCTTTGTGTTGCACGTTCTTCATGACGGATTCCTTTTTTTCTTTAATATCCCAGAAAGTGATTTTTGCCTTTTATAATGCATTATTCATACATTAAAATCTCCTCAAGATACATGTAAAGTCATGTACAGGGGTGTACATTCCATATTTATTCCTACATTGTACGAGCAGTGCTCTGAGCGTACCACAAATCCAACGAACTGAAACCTGCTTTAGCCACCACCTGTCTATAGAGACCACATTTTTTGTTTCCCTTGATGGTTTCTCATAGAAACATATAAAAGGAACCTGTACATGAAGACTACCTTCCTATAAGATCACTTTTCTTGTTTCCTGTGAGTGGTCTTTGTATACAAGTTTCACTGTATAATGTGTGGTGAGGTAAAGCCTTGCTTACATGTACCCATGTCTGATCCTTATATACCGGTAACCAGGACTCAACAGGTGCATAAATTATCAGTCTGGACCCTCCAAATTTCAATTTTGTTTACATAGTTGCGATTGTTGCTATCAACTCTTTATAAGACGGGACCCAGGACCCAGGACTTTCCTTCCTAAGATTTTGTGTAGAGTCCTACCTTCCAACACTTGTACAGATTGTTTTCCTGCAACACATCAGAATTGCATTAATTATGAACAAGAGTCTGCTAAAATCCACAGGTAGTCTACATGTACATGTACATGCTAATCTAAACCACAACTGCAGGAAATAATACGTAGCCTCACCACAATTACAATACAAAATACTACTCACATACTGTACACACCTACATGTACATGTAAAGTACAGTATGTTAATACATTAGCATGATATCTCTGAAGGTTCAATCATAATTTATAACACAATTAGAGAAATGCATACATGTACATGATCATGTACACTACAGTATATCTCTGATATATATGTATAGTACATGAATGTCTCTGATACAATTAAGTCTACTGTCATAGGCCTACACATGTTAGCCTTCAAGTACAGTACAGTGTACATGTATCATGTAATTTAATTTAATTTCAAACTATAGTTATTGTAAATAGTGGAAAATAAGGGTACACCAATACAAAAACTTGGAAGATATGTAATTCTGATTCATACATGTACACTGTAGAATTGTAGATACTATCATAATCTACAATTTATTTATAATGTCTACAGGCCTATCATTTTGCAATTAAAATTCTGTAATTGCACTTCAAGTAGGCCTACAGACAGTTTGCAAAGTTTGTTGAGAGTTTGAGTAAACAATGGAAGGTGACATCACCCAGGGTTACCAATACCTGAATGAATCATACTTGACTAAACTACATAAATATAGCCTGAAATATACACTGTTTCTACAGGATCTTTGTTTGTTTGCAGATCTACGAACCAAGTACACCCAGTTACTGCAAATAATACAGAATTTTTAGGATCCAAATAAATTGTCATAATTAATACTTGATGTACATGTACAGTGTACATGTAGGTGTAAGATGGATGATCACATTGTACGGTACATAATTGGTATCATACTGTACAATGTATACAGATAATGTCATCGCTATTCCTGTATGACCATGAGTAATTGAGTATTAAACAAACAATGTTGCACAATCATGATGGGATATGTGTGGGTTCAATTATATACAAATGTAGCCATATTTTACTGCTCAGTAATACACTGTATACACTTTTTTCACTATGTTTCTCCTCAATTACAAGAATGTACTCATGAGGATATTTTGAAATCTTTCAATTTCATACAAAAACTGTATGTTTTCAGTATGGCAATAGAAAATGTTATTATTATACGTACATGTAGAAGAATTAGTAGTATTGCATTGGTAGAAATTTAGCAATAGTAGAAGTACTAAAGAAGTAGTAGAATATGCAAGAGTAGTAGTAGTAGTAGACTAGTATTAGTAGTAGCAGTAGTAGTAGTAGTAGTAGTAGTAGTAAAAGTAGTACCATTATACATACTGATTCATTAATACAGCAGTAGCCTTTCATGTGTGTGTGTGTGTGGGGGGGGGGGGGGGGGTCTACGAACATAACATTTTATCAGAGCCTAACTTTGGCATTCCTTTAAATGAGCTACTGGTAATTACACAGAAAATTCATTGGAAATAAAGGGGACAAAAAAAATGAGATGTTTCAGAACATCTGACACACATTGATTACAAGAAGCAAAATACCCAAAAAACACGATTCAGTCTTGTTTTCTTTTCAATACAATAATAACATATTATCTTTACAGCTGAATCAGAATCAAACAAAAGCATTATCTACTGTACATGTACAATGTACTGTACATCTAAGCTTCAAGAGATGGCATGCAATTAGCAATGTCAAATTTAACAATAATAAGGAAATACCAGTACACTGCAAGTCTTCTATTCCCAGATAATATATATAAATAAAGTTAAATAAATAAACAAATAGACGGAATTGACAATACAATTTTGTTGATTTTCATTGATCGACTTAATACAAATCCTATCTACTCATGAATGTTTTCCTTCTTCAGTAGAATAAGGAGTGGATGAGCGACTGATTTAGTATTCACCAAGGATCTGGAGCAAGCAGCGGACAGTGGTACGTCGTTCCAGGAGGGATGGCCAAACCATAATGCTACCCTTTTTGATACACACACGAGAATAAACAAGACAAACATGCACCAGTGTGCACCCCCCCCTTCCAAAACACACACACACACGCATTTGAGAACACTTAGCACTTAACTACTTATCACTTTACCACGTATGATTAGGAAGTTCCTGTTGGGACGTTCTACATAAAATGGTCTGCTCATCATCTCTTACCTGATTTGCATCATCAGCAGCAATATCATTCAGCTTGTCTTCACAGCTGAGTAACCTCTGAAGCTCATCTACCGACAGGTGCGCCAGAAGGGGGAACTCCGACGCCCCCCTGCTCGCCCCTGGTGCCCCCACTGCTGCTGCCATGGGTGCTTGTGGTGATGATGTCGGAGGGGTAGAGTACGAGGAGGTGGGGTGTGGGTAGCTCAGGGTGGGCTGGGAATGGGCCTGGGGCGGGTTGGGCATGGGCATGTGAACCTGGGGTGGGGTATGACGGGGCGGAGTCTGGTGGGGGGATTGGTTGAAGGCGTAAGGGTAGCTGTGACTGCTGTACATGGCAGTATGTGGGGGTGGTGGGTGCGGTTGGGGTGGGGTAGGTGGAGGTGGGTGGGGGAGGAAGGCTGGGTGGGGCGCTGGGACTGGACCACAGGGATGAGGTGGGTAGTAAGCAGTTCTGTATCTCAGAGATTCTGTATAGACTGGGCCTGCAATGAACAAACAAATGAAAAAATAATCTTCTAATACATACATTGCACAAATGTTCCCTATATATGTAAATTCAGCTGCAATTTGATAAATGATTAATAGGTGTAGTCATACTTTAAATTATCTCAACCTTGTCAGGACTAACTGCAAATTATTGTCTTAATGCCGACAATTTAATAAGATCAGTCCTCACACCACTTATCTTTATATAAAATCAGGTGACAATGAATTGAAAACAAACAGTACCAGTATATATTATTTTGGTTAAACCTCAATAATGACGGACACATGTGCATGTACAGTATACACAAATCGTTGAGGTGAAAGCCTTAATGAATTTAAAATCATCCATGTAATAATAATATTGCGTCTTTCACAAAAAATAAACCAGATTAAAATAAAACAGTACATATATAAATGCAATAAATTTTTTTTTTTTAAAGGATCAACAGATTGGGAAAAAAACACAGTCTGTTAAAATGTAATAGTTCAGCTACAGTACATGTAGGGGAAATTCAGCTGGGGGTAATTCCCCATGGTCACATAAGGATGCTTTTCATTTTCTATTCTCACCTTTTAACCAAGACAAACAGCAGTGAAAACTGGAACCGATTCTTACAACTAACAGCTGTTTCAACATCATGACATTGACACACAAATTTGTTCTTTGTTATTCAACAAATATGATACAAATTTCTAAATAAATCAATGGACAATTGCAAAAGTGTGAGAATACTGGTACATGTATGTGTATTGTGTATCTGTTTTCACCTACAGTGTACATTGTTACAACTATGCTGTAGTATGCATGCATGGCTCAGCACAAACAGTGGGGAGTAGCCAAGGGCTGGGGTTGGGCTGCTCTGTCAGGCAACTAAATATTAAAAAAGTAATAGGAATAGTTGCCCTTATCAGGCAACCTTAGGCCAAATAAAAAAACAAAACATGTTTAGCGTCCTGTTTTTTCGAAAAATAGGAAGGAGGGGGCCCTTTTTATTTTTTATTTCAAAATGGCCGCTCAAAATAGCCACTCGGTACATTTTCCCTGACAGTCGGGGCTATTTTTTTTCAAGATGGCCGCCGACAATTTTTTTTTTTTTAAAATCAGAAATAGAGCCATTTTAGCAGTGTTTTTCATGTTCTTTTCTTTCAAAAAAAAAAAAAATCAAAAAAAAATTCAAAAATTTCAACAAAAAAAAAAAAAAAATAAAAAAAATAAATAAAAACAAATAGGAGGCGGCCCCCAAAAAGGAAGCGGGCGGGGACGCTAAACATGTATATTTTTTTAAATGGCCTTATCCTATTTTCTAATACATCCAAACATGTGAATGATTCAAGCCGTCTTTATTTTCCTGTTTATATTATTTGTATTCTACAAAGAAAAGAAAGATTTTTAAATAAATTAAAAACTTTTTCTTTAACTGTATTAATCTACTGTAGGCCACTAAAACATCAAAGTCAATTGGTTGCCAAAAAGAGCGATAAATAGAATATAATAAAAATAAACACTTTTTGTCAAGCCATGCATTCCAGGTTTTCTTCAGTCCATCTACATCGTGTACATGGAAGTGTAGGTTTACACTGTATAGTGTGTAAAAGCCATCCATTTTTCATGACATCCCCTCCTGCTCCCGAACAATATTTACAATGTACATGTGATGCATACAGTGTACAATGGACATCTTACCATGTTTGGTCTGCAGTCTGCACCCCTTTTCTAGTGTCCTGCATTTTTATTCTATGACACCTTAACATCAATTCACAACTTAAAGGGATCGTGTAACAATGTTAAATCTGAGATACACGGCCCTACGTGTTATCAGTGTCTGTGATATGGTGTAATATTGAAGCCCTAAAAAAATTGCGCTTCAAAATGATCAAGAAGTGCCTCAAAAAAGTAAAAATCTTTGAGTGAGCGGTTTTACCATACTCGTTTTCCCCAATAGACTGTAGTGTTATGAAAACCGTCAGGCGAACGGTTTTCAAAATTTGTAATTCTAATCATAAATATCTTGATAATCAGAAAGGCGATCGGCTTGTAAAAGTCATGGGGTTCCTGACTGACCTAAAGTTTTATAATTATCATTGCATCATGAGCTAAATCCAGAATTTTGTTTCAGAATCTGAGACAAAGTTACCGGATCCCTTTAATGACCAAATATTCACTTACACATGTACTTTGCACAATTCACTTTACAACCATACAGTATAAACTTACACTAACCCTTACTATCACACTACATGTGTACATTATAAAAAGAGGAGTTCACTATGATGTCCCCTTGATTACACTACTGGTATGTGTACCCTAAGTACATACCTAACATTTTGAAGAATCTGCTACTCTTTAATTTCTATTGCAATTGAATCCTGAGAAAATTCCAAATCCTCCAAAGAATTATTTGGAAAAAATCAATGAGTAGTCCAATGAGGCTGAGCTAGCAAATCCAGAGCTCTGAATCATGGATATATGCAGATTTTGAAATTGACAGCATGCCCATTGAAAACATCTTCACAGAATAAAGGTCCAACACTCCAACCACAACCAAGACAGCAGCCTCTTGTAAATTAATTTATTTCCTTTTCCCTAGAGTTTGACTTGAAATCTACACAGCAATGATTCAACGATACTGATAGATCCTGCTCTTCAATTCTTAAAATCAATATTCAATGGGAAGGGCGGACATTGGAGATGGGAAGTTCTCTAGTGCTCTGCGGGAGTGTTTAATAGCTTCTATATCTTGTTACAAGTCCACACAATCAGAAAAGTACTTGACAAATGAAATAATTGTTTATTCAAGTTACCAAATGAAAAAAAAAAAATCCCTTTAAATAAAGCCGAATGACACGTCTTTGATAACTTCCAAGTTTTGCCCGTTCAGAGCCAGAAGGAAATTAACTCTGTGTTAAATTATACACAAGTTGACACTCTTCTGGCTTTAAACAAGAGCATTTGCAGTAAAATCTAGTCTACTCTGCACACGTTGCTTATGTCGTCATGAACTCATGATTGGACAGCTTTAAAGGGATCCTGTAACTTTGTCTCAGATTCTGAAACAAAATCCTGGATATAGCTCATGCTGCAATCATAATTATTAACCTTTAGGTCAGTCAGGAACCCCATGAGTTTTACAAGCCGATCGCCTGTCTGATTATCAAGATATTTATGATTCAAATTACAAATTTTGAAAACAGTTTGCCAAATGGTTTTCATAACACTACAGTCTATTGGGGAAAACGAGTATGGTAATACCGGTCGCTCAAACATTTTAATTTTGTTGAGGTACTTCTTGATCATTTTTTTAGGGCTTCAAAATTGCACCATATCACAGACAGTTATAACACGTAAGGCCGTGCATCTCAGATTTAACATTGTTAAACGATGCCTTTAAGGTTAATTGATAACAGACAAAATCTACAATGTAGATCCAGACTGATAGTTTGCTTGACCATTTGTTTAAAAAAATAAAGCAAAAAGAAGAAGAAGAAGACATATAATTTGATTAAACCCACATGCAGACTGTGTGTCCAGACAGGTTGGTTATCCGGACAGTTAATTAATTTCAAACCATAATTTAAAGAAGCAATATCTACTTTACATGTATCTTTTAAAACTTATGTTGGACAATATTACAGGGCAATTTAATTTTTTAACTTTAATTAAGGTCACATTGACCCTCTGGATGCAGGTTGAGAAGCAGTTTTGCTTTTGTAATGTACGTACACACAACCTTCCGTGTGTACTTAAGTTAGCGACTGTAAACTAAGATTACAGGCGCTAACTGAACACACGCGCGCGCCCGCACCCCATCGTCGGTACGTTAGCGACTGTATTGTGTTGCAGTTTGCCGTGAATCCCGTGAGAAAGTGCATATGATTATTATAAGTCTTTGTTTAATTTAGGAAAAAATACTCTGAAAAAGATAAAAAAATTGACACGGAACAGGTAACAAACATATTGACTTTTAAATCATGACCATTATTTGGACATTTGATGAATATTTACTTCATTTGTTTTAGTAGGAATCAAAGTTTGGCCATATTTCTGAACTAGCGCCCATATTAATTCTAGGCCTTATAGTTACAGACAGTAGGGTCTACATGTATAGTGAGTGTACGTACTACTAGTACACACTTAAAGGCCCGAATTCACAAAGGAGGTTTGTCAACAAACCTCGGTTTGTTATTTACAAACCAGGTTTGTAAAAAACGCGTCAAAACGCGTCATATGACGTACATAAACCTCGGTTTGTCGACAAACCTCCTTTGTGAATTCGGGCCAAAATGTTTCGGTGGCAAGCCTGGCCTGGTAGCAGACATGTCCCAGCATCAGGCTAGAGTCATTTTCTTCAACTTTTCAATACATTTTCGATCTACACCACCATGCACCAGCTGATCTTCACAACAGAGTATAAAACTAAAAGACGACAGTCTGCCAAATGCAACCTGCCAACGGCAACGGCAACGTCACATTTTATTTTAGATAAAACAAATTTTCCTTACCAATTTCTTCTCATTGAGTCAGTCCATCTGCATGTCTAAGCATGGTTATCGCTTTGCTTTTGAAATTGAAGCAAAATCCGGTATGACAATGCATTCATCAATTTACATTTGGATTACACAAACACAGGTGACCTTACCATTGTTGTAATCTTTTTGTAGAAATGATGTTATTTTGTTGTAATGATTTGATCGATAGAGGGCGCCAAAGAGCTTTCGATGGACATCAGCATAGATGCTTTTCAACAAATTTGTTGTGGATGGAACCCTTCATTTTTTCTTCATTTTATCCCATCATGAAAGCAGTTTATTTTCTTTATCAGCAGTAAACTTAAACACATTCATAAACAGAAGCATATGTTTTACATTAGCTCATTTGTGACGTTTAAGCTCATTGAACAATGCAGTGAGTTTCCCATCAAATAAATCAAAGTGCCCTTTTAATTAGGGCCGACCAGACGTACGGTATTTGTTGTTGAAATATTGGAGGTTCATGAAAAATATCTTAGCTAACACTTCCTTATGTAATTCAAATGATTTCATCAAAACGTTGTGTCTTTATAAAGTATTATCTAATATTGATGACCTTTAGTTTAGTGATAAATCATGATGACCATCATTATTGTATCGAAAAACATTTCCTGTATGGAGACAATGAGACTTAGTTACTCGATTACATTATTGTCTGACATATATATTGTTTTTGAACAGCTTGACTAATTAAAGGTAAGGTCTATGTCCCATTTGCAGGCCAAAAAAATGAAAAAGTTAAATTCCAACTGCATTTAAAAGATAATACTAATTTAGAACTTCCCTAAAAAAGGTGGGGCTTGAAAATGTCTTCAAGTGGTAAAATAAGTTGTCAAATCGACTTTAGGGCTATAGGGTCCAAAAGTAATAGTCTTGATTTTCAGACAATTGTACCGAATGGTCGTACGTTTTATGCTGCGCAAAGATTCAATCAGTTTAATCTTGGCCATCACAAGAAGTGTGTTATTGATGTAGACGAATGCTCATGTACCCTTTACAACTCTTTTCACGTATGTTATTACCAAAGAAGAAAAAAAGCCAGTCAGTCACTCAATAGTGTCTGACAGTGAAGTCTAGCAAGTAAACGGGTTTCCTTGCATAATTTGAATATGAGGACCAGTGGCGGATCCAGGGGGGGGGGCCCGGGGGGCCCGGGCCCCCCCCCCCCTTGAGAAAAAAATCATGTAAAATCACGCGATTTTTACCTTTTTGGGGGGTTGGGCCCCTCCCCCTGGCGCTCAAGGGGGGGGGGGGTGCAAATTTTAAAATTATTGAGGACCAAAAAAAAAAAAAAAAAAATGTGCTCACTACCCCCCCCCCCCCCTCCCCCCTCCCCCTCCCCCCCCCCACTGAGCGACTTTTCGGCTGGCTGAGTCGTTGCGATTTTTTTTGGGACTCAAAAAAAAAAAAAAAAAAAGTGTCCGCTTACCCCCCCCCCCCCCCCCCCCCCCCCCCCCTCCCACTGAGCGACTTTTCGGCCGGCGCGATTTTCAAATTTTCGGGAGCAAAAACAAAAAAAAGTTGGGCCCCCTCCCCCCTAAGAAATCCTGGATCCGCGCCTGATGAGGACACTGCTAAAGTTTAAATTTTATAGATATGACATACATGACATATTCATAATTCCTGCAAAGTTCTACAGCATTTGAGGTTGGCTGCAAAATGGACATAGTACCTTTAAGTTGATTTTTTTTTTTGGGGGGGGGGGGGGTAGAAGCAGGCGCGGATCCACGAGGCGATTCTACCGGCCCGCCCCCCCCCCCCCCCCAGCCTCCCAAACTGGTAAAAAATTAGTAACTTAAATTTTACCTTTAATAAAACATAAAAACAAAAGCGGCCCCCGGCCTGAACCCCCAAACAAACAAAATTAACATTTTGCCCCCCCCCCCACCAAAAAAAAAAAAAAAAATCCCCCCCGCTCATTCTTCGTCCCACTCCTTCTTCTTCTAAATAATTAAGTCATTCTTCTCTCTTTTTTATATTCTTTCTTCCTTCTTGTTCTTGTTCTCCTCCTCCTCCTTCTTCTACTCTAATTAATTAATCTTCTTCTCTTCTTTTCTGTTCTTTTCTTCTCTTCTTTTCCTCCTCCTTCCTCTTCTCCTTCTTGTTATTCTTCTTCTTCAGCTTTTGAATATATTTCATTTTAAGACTCTAATGGCTGTCCATAATTTTTAAGTCCAACTTAGAGTTAAGTTCTAGGATCTTTGTGAAACATCTCACCGGCATCTCATCATTGTGCATCTCACGCATTATTATGACAATTTCGTCATCGCCAAATAGTGTTGTACCGCGTGGCCAAGTATAATACATGCAAAACAAATGAGATTCTATTTTTGTGCGAACACGACATCTCCGGATATGAGTTTGTCTTGAAAATGAAAAATTTCTACAGGCAATCTGAGAGCCTTGTGCCAATTATTGGTTTAGGTGTAACTGCAGCTGTTGCTTTGTTGTATATTTTATGGAGCCCAGGGCCAAGCAGTTCCAAGAGATCCGGAAAAAGAAGTAAATAAATTGATTCCTACCAACTTATTTTTGCGTGGATGGGACTGTATGTCAGAGATGAGTGACGCAATGCATGTAAATTGACTGAAAAATAATGTTTTTTAGGTCGTAATTTAACTATTTCAACAATAAGTCTTTCCTATGGGAGCTAGAAAGGGGGACAAATAAATATTGTGTAATTTAATGTAGGAATAATTTTGAACCGACGTGGAACCAAAGTGAAAAGCTGCGGCCGTGCATAGACTTGACCGAAAACTTCAGTCTCTCTAGAGTAAAGTACCCGGTAATCGGTCAGCTCCGGTTTTCGGCCAACTGGTTGGATACATGGTAAAATCACTTTAAAATACATCGCATAATAGCATAACACATATCCCACACATACCATACCATGCCAGTGTCACTGAAGAACCACATTTGCAATGAAAAATATATCCTAAAATATCACATTTTAGCGATGTAATCGGCGGTCCCGCTACCCAAATCTGAAAAATCGAGTTTCTTACGCGTGTATGTAAGAAATATGGGTACCATAAAATGAGCTTTATTTCAAGTATTTTTCAGATATAGAGCCCGATTTTGTGCTGGTCGCAAGCTCAAAAGTATCTCATCGCATGTATTAAATCAATGCAGCCGCACACCGCGACGCACACACGATATGTCCGTCTAATTCAGATTCCAACTTCCGATCACCGCTGTGCCTGTATTCGGCCAGGCGAGCACCCGGGAGCTCCGGCGTGGGATACCTGCTCCGCCCGCTTGTGCTATACATCAGCGCAGAAACGCACGCGCGCGCGAGCGCTTCCTATTGACTTTGTACATGCGGCCGTAAACTGAAACGCTCGGCCGATAACCGGCTCCAAAACAGTGAAAATTGAAATGAATATTGTCATGGCAATTCGTGATTTTTTTTTGGGATTCTTTTTTTGTTTAAATAATAATAATATTTGCTTCATGATTTGAACAAGAAATGATAATAAATAGGAAGTAAAGAGTCCAATAAATAGGATTTTGTCTTAAGTGGCCGAAAACCGGGTACTTTACTCTAATCGTCGGTTGTTCCACTGAGACTACGTCTGGCTCCACTAGACCTCCGATTATAGAGACTGAAGATTGTCCTATCGGGACTGTACGGAACCAATGGTTCGGTTCGGCAGGACCGCGATGAATGAGATATGCTACAAGATTTTCACTCTTTACATCCTCATACATGCTGCAATATGACAATAATTAGAGTCTAATTAAAAATAACATATATATAGTCTATAGCTTATTTTACTTACGATAGCTTGCTCATTTAGATCCTAAATTAATGATTAATCCAAGAAAGTCTCGTCGTCAACATTATCCGTCTTGGTTTTAGTTGATGAATATTCATTTTTTCTTTTCGAACGTCCAATAGCTACCGTAGCTACGTAAGAAGAGTAAGCCCGGCTTGACCAACAAACTCCCACGAAACGAGTGCTCTGATTGGCCATTGTCTATGTTTTTTTAGGTGGACCCGGAAATATATCGGCCGCCGGGTAATATTTCGAATGCATGAACGTACTGCTTCGCGGTTCTGAGATACAAATTGGATAATTCATATAAGTAAGTCCGTAAATTATGTATTTAATATTAAGTTATCAAATTTTGATAACTGTAATTAGGACAAATGACATACCAACCTAATTTACATCTGATTTAGAAATCAGAAAATTAGATCTAAATAAAGAAAATCGGGGGAGAAATGTCGGAAACGAAAAGCTGTTCCGCTGTGGCTCTAAATTACCCGCACGGTACGGGATCTCTGGTGTACCATCTGTATTGGGGAATGACAACAAATGTCAGTTTTATTAAAGAAATGACCCAAATCAGATGGTTATTTCTGTCTAGGCCGTGCAGTGCCATGCCACTGCTAGCTGAAAATTCTAAACCTTGTTTGTTTCCTTGCCTTCATCAAGTAATTGCTTATGTATGTCTTCAACAATAGCGGCGTTAAGCCTTAGAAAAAAAACTTTTCCCTATCATCAGATATCCTCCGTGGCCCAGGCCCTATTTATCATCATGTTCAGGTATGAATCTGTGTGCTAACAACTCAACGTTCTCCGTGTTGAATAGGAATAGTCTAGTTGCCGTTATTCTCGGAAGCAATTTCTCCTCAATTTTTTTTTTACTACTGCACACCTTTGGTTTTTCTCATACGAGCATGAACAATGATGCTTAACCCTGAACGTCTTGACTAATCAAGTGCTTGCAAGCTGGTATGAAAGAGCTTGAAAAAATGTAAGCAAATGCTTATAAGAACAGGCAAAATGTTTTTTAGCAATTGTTCACTATCACCTTTATTCCACCCTTGACAGCTATCAACGCAGCTTTTAGGTAGCAACAAATTAAACAATTCATGATAGATTAATAAAATGTAAAGTTGGATATTCATAGATCACCAATGTGCGCCAGACCTACATGTATGTCAAATTAATAAAAATTAACAATGTTTGACAGTGCTGTGTTTGTCTCACATTTGTAACATTGTTTGCACTGTAAGAGTCAAATGATGCAATATCAAATGAATATTTTAATTTTATTTTAATCTGTCATTTTCTATCGAATCTTCTTCTCACAGGAAAAGTTGCTGGTCTAGAGAACCTTGGTAACACCTGCTACCTGAACACCGTCCTACAGAGCCTAGCAGCATGTCCTGCGTTCCTTGCCTGGCTCAATAGAGCCCTAAGGAGAGGGTGCTTCAAGGGAAGAGGCAATGAGCTGGCTTACAGACTCTCTCGCACCTTAGAAGGTAGGTGTATTGGGGTCGCCACTAGACTATTTTCACTGCAGTGGAGGGGGTAGGTGGGGAGGCGCAAGGGGTGTGATGGACCAAAACTTTGAGACAACTTAGTCAAGAATTTTCCAACAAGCAAGAAACAGGTCCTTGTATTTCTTCATTTTTTTACAAGAGTTGAATAAAAAGGTGGTCATTGTGGTCTAGCAATGCCCATTTTATTGTCTTGTGAAACCGACATCATGAGTTGGTTGATGAAGAGGATTCTTCTTAACAGGGTTAAAAAGAAGAAGAAAAAAGGGACTACACAGAGATGAAAATCTGGAATAAAACATGAGGGAACATGGTGAATCCAACTTATTGTAATCACTTTGTTAGACGGAGGAATACCGGGGCATTCAGATTTTGTTATTGAAAACTGTACCATGGGAATCATGTCTTCAGAGCTCATGTTGGGTTCTGGGGCCCTTTTCACAAAGCCTTATTTCAATGACAAATGACAAAAAAATCAGTGATAAATCTGCTGATAACCAATCAGAAGCAAGGATTTCAGTAGCTTATAACAAAGACTGTCATTTGTCACTGATGACAAGTTTTGTGAAACACCCCCCTGGTATGTGTTCTCCAGTAGAGAAGGTGGCTCTGAGTAATTCTGAATTGTTTATCGCGACGGAGATTGGTTCATTAAATAATTGAATGAAACTATTATATTTTTCATACTTGTAGGTGTAAATGATTACTCCTCGGCAACAATCTACTCGCCCCATGAGGTTCTTTATTCTCTCTATAATCGAAACTGGAGATCAGGACAAGAGCAACAGGTAGGTTTTGGAGGACCAAACTAGGTCCAGGCCCTACACATTGGTCTATAAATAAGATGTGAAATTTGAAGTTCTTATCAAAAAGAATGCATCTGGCCAACATTTGCTGTTCCAAATCTAGGATCTTTCTAACCAAAACAAATATGTACCATGGTCTGAATTAAGATATCAAGTTTAAGGTGCATGTCACGATCCCTGCTAACATAAGCTTCCTACAGGTGCTCCCTTTTCCTTCTACTCATTTTCACAGCTTTTTAAAATTAATTTAACATAATGCTCATGATTTGTATATTTTAAACTGTCTGTACTTCATCACATGTATATATTTGTTTGCTTTTTAATGGAAATTAAGTCTTTTGAATTGAATTGAATTGAGATACTTGGTCGGATGCGTTCCTTAGCCAAAAAGCTGAGGTTTTGCATGCCTCATAGTTTTGCTTTAATAGAGCTACCTCAGCAAAGTATGTTTGATTAATTTGAGCAAAATATGTAAGAAAACAGTATCTGTTTTTAGAAGTGCATATTTAGTTTTGTTGTCACTGAAGTAAATGGACTTTTCAAAGGACTGTTTGCTGTTTGTATCCATTTATTTTGCTTTGCCCTTCAATGTTGGTCTATTTCCCTTTTCATCAAAATGCTGTTTGAAAAGAATATGCCTCTACCCGGTAACTAGAGATAAGACATTGATCTTTGTATATAAATTAAAAGTACATAATTGTATTCTCTTTGATTTCTAAATTTGTGTGTTAATTTGCAATATCACTAGAGGTAAAAATAGTTTGTTTTAAAATGTTCTTGTACATACAGGATGCTCATGAGTTATTTCAGTTTCTGTTGAGTGAGTTAAGTGAAGACAGAGAGCAACCTCCCTCTCCTCTGCCTCTCAGTGAAGCTCCGAAGCTTGTGGTAAGTCAAAGAAAATGCCCATGCTCACGAATGAAGCCAAATTCAAAGCAGGTTGTACTAGCTGTATAAGCTGACATTTTCTGGACTTTGTGATTTGTAGGGTCAGAAATCTTAACAAGATGCAAAATTCAGCTGACAGTGCATGTGGGAACGTAAAGGTATATAAGAAATCAAGAAAAAGAAAAATCAGACAAGTGTTTGTGTCCTCGTTATCTTGTGAAAATATCTGTACGCAAACATATTGACTTGTATAGTAGTCTATTGAATTGTGGAAGGATAAGTGTCAATCTCTCGCTTAGCTATGAATTCCTTTGATCAGGTCAGGTATAGATCAACAAATTTTATTTTTTTCAAAACGTGTATTTGTCAAATTTGCATAATACCTTTATAAAACCAAGACAGAGAACACTTTGCTCTATCAAGCCATTGAGTGGGTAACTTTTTATTCCCAGGAAAATACATTTTAATTACTTCCCGTTAGTTTGCATGCATTATCTAATGGCAGCTTAATTGGTTTTAGTCACGCTTTATGTTTTATATAAGCATGTCTCAAATGGCAGAATGAATCACTCGGGGTTGCGATCTAATATCACAGCTAACCTACCTTGTGTGACCAACAGAGATGTAGATTTATCAATCAGCACCTTTAGAAAGAAAAACATTTACAAAATATTATCATTGATGCATTTAAAAAGAGCACAAAACCATTTCTCTAATGGTAGAGTATATCATTCCAGATTGAGGTCCAGTATCAAAGCCAAGGTCAAGTGTCATTTCAGGTCTGCATCCTTAGACTTTGTTGTGGTAAAAAAAATAGTAAATAATTCTTCTGTTGATTCTTAGTCAATATGCACTTCATAATGTGGATTATATTCAGAGGATTTCATATTTTGGGGCCTGCTAATGGGCCACCCTGCCTATAAATAATGTCCAAACCTCAATTTGTTATCGTATCGAATTGGGTAATGCAGGCGAGACCGCCAAGAGCATTTTAATTTATTTGTTTAATTTAACTTTATTTTTTACAGAAGCATGTCTCAAATGGCGGATTGAATCACTCAGGGTTGCGATCTAGTATCAAAGCTAACTTACCACGTGTGACCATCAGAGATGTGGATTCACCTTTCAGAGGTCTCCTAGCCCATCACCTATCATGCACAATATGTGGATACAAGGTAAAATCCATCGTATTGTAAGATCAGACTATTATAATAATATTCCGCTTTTATATAGCGCTTAATACATCTACGATGTCTCTAAGTGCTTTACAGATATACTATTACCCCGGGCATTGGATTCAATACTTGCCCGCACACACTGTGCACAATATCCACTCCCTGGTGAGCATTCAAGCCAGGCGTTACTTGACACTCAAAAACTGTAACTCTAACCAATTAAGGGAGAAACTTCAGTATGATTAAGTATGGAAATTTAAACTCAAAAGCCCTTTAAGAATTAGGTCCATAATTGTTGTAGTAAAATATAATTTTCAGGATGATATGAGCCTATATTTGGTAAGATAACAAGATAAGGCCTCATCTGCTTAGATCAGGGATAAGTCTTGCAATTAGTCCGTATTTCCTCTGATTCTGAGGTTATCTGGCCTTTTCATGTAAAGGACAAAAACCCATAAATATGTATGAAACATCATGGGCATGTTCCTTCAGAGCTGCTCAATCTATTGTATACCGGTAGTCACTATTTGGTATATATAGCATTTAATTTAATTTTTAGTTGCATATGTAATTTTTATTTGTGTAGATTCATTTGATGTGCTTTATTTTGTTTTAAGAACGAAAAAAATAGATCCAAGTTGTGGAGGCAAAGCTCAATAAATTTGGAAGATTATGTTCAAGGAGTAAGTCAGAGCTGGTGTGGGATAAGAGCTTTTGAAGAGAACGCAAAGTTGATTAAGAAGATACGATAGAGTAAGAATGACTCTGATAAGATGAGATTGTCAATCCTGTGATTGTGCCATGTATAAAGGTCTTTTGTTCTTTCTTTCAGAATCCTGTGACCTACACCAGCTTCGACTGTCTCTCCCTACCGATCCCTACCCTGTCCCTCCTCAGCACGCTCTCGTTAGGCTGTATCCTAGACGGGTTCACCCACACCGAGCTGGTCCATGGTGTGGAGTGTATAGAGTGCAGTAAGATGGAGGAGGGAGGAGGAGGAGGGGTGAGGAAGGGGCAAGGAGATGGGGACAGGCAGAGTGGTTCACAGATGAGTGCAGGGAGCAGTCCAGAGACAAGTCCCCAAGCCAGTTCTAAGAGCGAAAAGTGCAAAAGAGTCTTCCAAAAACAGATGACTATTAGTAAGGTATGAGAAATAACTCGACGCAAAACTATATTTCAAAATTCTTGACATTTAGAAGTCATAAATACACTTGAGATACTTTTATATTGAGTGTTACTTTCTACAGCTACCCCAGTGTCTATGCTTTCAATAATGATAAATTCATATGTAGTTTTTGAATAGTAAAACTCACATTTGGACATGGAAGACTACATCCATGTATTATACATGTGGGTAGGGACTATTAGCTATTTGAATTATCTTTCTTTTATTATTACTCGGCCATGACACAGATTCTACCAATGTTGTTAAAAGCACATATCATTTTTTTGTAGTGTAGACCAATTATAAGTTTTTGTTGATTCAGATTTTCAGAACAAAGAAGATATCCTTTAATTGTTGATTGCTACATGTCATTCTATAGTCACCCCACTATCTGTGCATTCATATCTAGTATTAATAATTGATTGTTGCTCTCTTTCTGCAGCTACCCCAGTGTCTTTGCATCCACATCCAGCGTGTCGGCTGGCAACCTGACGGTCTTCCTTTCAGGAGAGAGGAGCACATCATGTTCCCCGAGGTCCTCGACATGAGCAGACACCGGCTTGCATCGGTCAATGCAACCTGCAATAATGGGAGCATAGGTATCACCAAGTCACTGCGCTTGGTCCAACAGACGACACTCGCGAACGGTCATAAAACAGTAACAGGCAGAAAGTAAGAGCATTGAATGTTATTATGCCTAAGGAAATTTGGGTGAAACAATGTTTGCTCCCAGCTCTATTTATCCAGAGCAAGGAGTCTATGAATGCAAGGAATACCTGTAACACAGTAAGGGAAAAGATCAGATTATGTTTTAATCATTCAAATCTGTTAAAAATCAGGGTATTTAATTGCATTGCCCCCCCCCCAAAAAAAAAAGTTGCATTTTGTTTTGTGTCTTACAGTATATCCATAGGATTATCAACCATGGTGGCTTTATATAGTGTGTGTGTAAAAGGCCACCTTTAATGATCCTGGAATTTCGAAGCTCCATCAGGGAGAAAATAAGAGAATTCTATTCTTGTTCAGTGCCGAGACCCCTGAAACAGCTACATATATTCCTCTCTATACTGCAACCCTGCACTCCATCTGCAATATTCCATGATTTGCATTTCAGATCCAGCGCACCATCATCATCAAACCACTCCTTCATCGGAGTCCGGTTTCTGTCTCCATCTCGTCCTGCATCCTTACGCTTGGTAGGAGGAGGATGGATACCAGCGGAGGATGAGCAGGAAGAAGAAGAAAGGGAGGAGGAGGAGGAGGGAGAGGAGAGAATGAGCGCGGAAAATACAACTCTTGAAGACGATAAAGAGGGTTACCTAGATGAAAACAATCACAGGTATTGAATCTAAATTTGTTTACACAATTTCCTCATCATCTGCCAACTCTAAAATTTAAATGAACATTCCATTTTCCAGCATAGAAAATTGGTTGTCTACCTATTTTTCAATGCCACACAAATAATATAGTAGGCAGCTTTTCAAAGTTTTAACCTGATCTTTTGACATATTACTGTAAAGTTGTAATTCCATGATAAAAAAATTGAAAAATGCAGCAACAAAAAATATTATTTTCTACATGACCCTAAAAGGGTGCAATGATCAGATTGCATTAGAGGTAAAATGCATGGAGCGGGTGTGAAATTTTGAAAATCTCATATATCACAAATTAATTTTTGTGACATTAATTGCAAAAATGAAATAAAGAGAATATTTTGGAGTTCCTTATTTAAGACTGCTCATTAAAGATAAAGTTGAGTTCTGGTCATGCAATTGCATTGTGAAAGAAAAGGTGTGGAATGGATCAGACAAAGTTGATCATGTATCATGTAAGTATTGGTGTGTACTGCAAGGTTCTGGAGTCATCAAAATCATAACAATTTTGGCCCAGTCTTGTTAAAGTAACAAGCACTTTTCACAGAAAGATGTATATGGGACTACACAAATGGTGTCGGGCATACCTTGATTTCCTTCTCTTTCAATGCTCATTACTCAGCCAGTATACATTTTCTACCAAAATTGTTTGGCAAATGGCATTTATTTGTAACCTTGAACATTCAGTGTAAGTTTCATTTGATTCTGTGAGAATTCCTTTTCTTTTTTTACCAGAACTCAAGTTTTCTTTAACTAGGAATTATTTGAACTCACTTTTTCTCTAAATGCAGTATGATTACCAGAACTCAAATCTTAAAGATTAATTTCTATCATTTTGCAGTTTTGACTATGACTTTAACTTACTTGTTGTTAATGTTAGAAATAATCTTATTGTTATTTAATCAATTTTCTGCAGCTCCAAACCCATAGAATCCAAATACAAGCTCGCTTCAGCGGTGGTTCACGTCGGCAATGCTTTCTCTGGACATTTTATGACATATCGGCGGGGACCAAGCAAACCGAACGAACCTCTGAATACACACTGGCTATGTGTGTCAGACGAGACTGTGTACACTGCTCAGATATCTGATGTACTCTCACAGAAGGCATACATGCTTTATTATCAGAGGGAGTGAGGTCAGACCTCTGTGGTCCTGTGGTCTGTTGTGCAAGGTCATGGATTCAAGTTCCCATGCTGAAGCCTTTCGTACGTCGCATCTTTTGACCAAGTTACCAGGATTAGATGCCTCGATGGAGGTCAATCTACATCGTAAGCCAATGAATATCAATTTCGAAGTGTCGGGAGACTACTGTATGGAGACTGTATGGTGAAGCTGCACGAATCCTTTCTTGCAGGTCATGGATTCAATTCCTATGCTAGAGCATTGTAGAATGTCATGTCTTCGGACCTGTTTATCTGGGTTGGATGTCTTTGCAGGTATGTAGGCCCATCTCAAGCCAGTGGATTTCATTTGAACTGTATGAAGCCTGTGTGTATGGTAAAAGCTGATCATCAGTATATTTCTACTGGACTCATTTGATTGGTCAGACCGAGGAGACGGAAGCTATTGAAAAGTTGCAATATTATTACTGACGTTATGTTTTGAGTGTACTACGCTTGTAAGCTGTAGTAAAGTCAATGATTTGCAGAGGTAATTCTTTGAAATAATGTGTATATGAGCTGATGAGTTTTAAAATATTTAAAGCTGGAATATTCTTGATGCACTCACTGTATGGAGACAATCTAGACCAATCAGTGGTACTTAACCTGTAGGTCATGATCGTCATGGGGCAATTTGGATTTTTAAGGGGTTAAGAAACTATAAATTCTATGCACATATAATATACAACTTCATCACAGGGGGTAATAGCAATGACCAAAATTTGCATATCAGATTGGGTTCTTACCTACTAGGTCCAAGGAGGTTAAAGGTAAAGACCAGTAATGGTCATGCGATTGCATTGTGAAAGAAACGTTGTGGAATCGATCAGAAAAGGTTGATCATCTAGCATCTAGCATCTGCAAGGTTCTGGAATCATCAAAATGATAAGAAATTTGGCCCATTCTTCGTAAAGTTACAAGCACTATACACAGAAAGATGTATATGGGACTACCCTATATCTCTCACAGACCATGAGAGAAACAAATTTACCAAATATATGAATTAGTAGGCAGTTTCCGGCAAATTTGTTATCATCATGTATTAGTCAAAACATATTCTTTCACATGATTGGTAATGAGAGCTTCCATTTCATTTTTTGAAATTGGGGCGTTTCCAATACTGGTCTTTACCTTTAAGTACTACTGTTCTGGCTAAGGTTTGAGTATTTGGTCGTAACAACATGTTTCTTGATCATTTTTGCCATCTGTTCATATCTCATCTACATTCTGCATGATTTTGAGGTGTATATTAAAGCCAACTATGAATTTCTTATTCGTTCACTATCAGCTCTGACTACTCACCGATAGTTGCTGGTTTTTTGTACTCACTGATATCCCTCTGAATGCTGGTGTTACATTTTCTGTAAGGAAGATCTGTGACACGTTTGTTTCAAGAAAAAACACAGTATTGAATGGGTTAACAATGGTTTGGATGGAAATGTATTATAACTGCATGTAGAAGTGTTCTTTGAGAGTGAGATGGCTTTCTGTAACTTTCATTATCATAGGTATATCATGTATAAACTCAGATTATCTTTTTTGCATTCTCAGGAGTGTTTTATAAGAGTGGACATTAAACCATGACAGTATAACAGTAAGTTGCTACTAAGGCCTATTGAAAGCAAATGACGTGTAAAGTTCTGGCAATCCTTGCACTTGGAGCTCTGTGATATATTACATATAAAAACTCACTTTATTTGTGTCTTCGAAACAAAATCTATTCCCATTTCAACATTTTGTTTTTTCTAAACAAAATGAATTTTAATACAATCGGTCATTTAGGTTTATATAACTTGACATTTGTTAATACATTTGTAAACAAAGTTGTTTCAAAAGTGATATTGCAATGTTTTCTAGTGTTTTTCCATCTCATAACTAAACTAAACGCTCTGCCTTTGGAAAATTGCACAAAAGTGACACAATACCAATTCTCGCTATCCCCAATACATTAAAATGTATGTTACGTTCTGGCCCCATTTCAAATGTACTCCAGGATAGTTTGGTGACCACCGGAAGTATGCAAGTCAAGGGAGTGGCTTAAAATTACTTTCAAGAGGCTTCATCCAGTTATTTGAAAGTATTGGCGATAGCAAGTATTGGTCCGTTTAATTATGCATTGTACCATGAAGTGGGTTTATTAGCTGAAGGTCTTTTGTCAATATGTTGTGGTTTTAGTTTGATACAATCTGCAACTTGCGTTGTTTATGTTTAATAGATAAAGCAGTAAAATTATCTACTCATGTTTGATTTACAGATTATATAAAATAAATTTAAGTTTCTTTTCTACTTTCCCTGTGTATGTTGATCTCTTCATTTAAAGACCGTCAATACTACTGGGCCAGAAGGAATTAGACAACACAGAGAGGTCAGTGACAGGTGGCTTTCTCATTAACTCAGCTCTCAACTAACATAAGAAAAAGAGAATCATGGGGGAGCAACAGGCACCGATTGGGGAAGTTTTCTATATAGAGGGAGCAAGTAGCTACAAGTAGTACAGTGGGGCTTTAATCATTCATTCATGTATCTTTTTTTTTATACAAAGTAGTCAAACAAATCTGCTTTAGCGTCTTTCTGTAAAGAAAGACTGCCTGTAGGAAAGAACCCGTCTGTAATGACCACATAAGTATAAAGACTGCTATCTATTTATGTCTCCTTTGAATGGTCTTTCTATACAGGTTTTGGCTGCTTAATTTTGAATGATAGCTGAAACAATCTCATCCCATTCACTCCTTTCTAACAATCTTCCTCTCCCGTTCACTCTTTCCATCCCATATAATAATGATGATGACGCCAATGATGATGAGGATGATTATGATGATAAATTAGATATACATGTACAGATACAGATTTCACTCTGAAAGTTTTGTTCTGTTGGCTGTTTATTTACATTCATCATTCTTTGACATACCTTTCATAAACTTAAATTTTCATCCTCCTTAAAAAGAATAAAACCAAAACAAGCCATTAAACAGTCTCATGAGGTATATCTTAAAGAACAAACAATATGTAAAGAACAGAATTACAATACTTGGAAGCATCCTGTAAGAAACTAATTGTAAAATGGTACAAACCAAGGTATAACCCATTGAAAGCGATTCACTGAACTTAATACGATTAATTAAGCTGGATAACTGAACCCATTTCTGTTGGTAAATAAACAAATAAATTGATAAAAAAGAACACAGATTTCAAGATGTCAAAATATGACCTACATGAATGCAAAGATGCTGACTGATATGTAACAGTTATGATAGACTCCTACTGCAATAAAAGAAATGCAGTGTAGATTGCACACACTATTTTAATCATTCTTATTTATCAAATTATTCCACACAAGTTCTAAAAACAAAAACGTGCTTTAACATGGCACATAGCTTTCACTGAAGTCTTCCCCGAAAGTTCTACGAAACTACATCGTCATGACGACAGACTAATTTCAGAAACCGGGGTTCTGACAATCTACAAAACTACACTGTCTTTTGATGACAGATTAATTTTCAGAAACCAGGGGTCTAATGAAAACAATTTATTTTTAATTTTTGTTTTATTAATTTACTCAAAAATAAGTCTAGGTGAAGTAGTAGGGGTATATACCATACAATTGTTCTTGTAAACAATTATGCCATTTGCCTTCCTGACATGTTGTTACATGCCAACATATTTTGCTGATAAGCTACCACAACCAGTTAAAGGTGTGTGGTTAAAATCTCTAGAAAATACGGACCAATGCTAAATATAGAACAAATAATTTTGGGAGGCATGACTTAGAGACTTTGGTGGAAAGCACTTTAAAAGCACTGTTTTTATTATCATCATTATTATTATGACAACTTAATAATCAGCTGTCGTAACCAGGAGGTCCCAAGTTTGCAAACAAAGTCAATATGCCAGTGATTTCTGGTAAGGAGCATTAATCCCCAATAACCAAGTCCCTTGGATAGGAGGGAAAGCCAAAGTCACCTGGTAGCTTATGTTAAAGCATAAATGAATACTACCTTTTATACCAATCAGGTAAAATAAATCACGAAATAATCGAAATGCAATCATAGAATTACTGCTAATTTTGCAGATTAACAAAGAATGACAAAAATTACTTGTGTATTCCCAATCAGGAATTTTCTTTTTCCTCATCTTTTATACAAAATATTACAAAAAGAGGTTCAGTATTTTTATTACTCATTATATACAGAAAAATGTATGAAAGATATGAAATCTAGAATCTATACAAAATGCATCCCTACATATGTAGGTCTATGTACATTGTACGTCTCGTTCATTTTACAATGCTTTATTCACAAAAGAATATATTTGAATATCAAAATCTTGATTCATTGTGATTTAAAATGAAGCCAATTTAATTGCACTGACTCAAAATGGAAGAAAGTATTGATAAACAACAAATTGTTAAAAAATGTTTACAAAAAAAGAAGAAGAGGTATTCCATAGAGTAACAGTATAATAAATACGCTAGCTATAAACCAAATGACCAATCTTACAATGGTATATTATCTGAAATAACCTAGGAAGAATGATCATTCTTTCATTACAACTGTTTTTTGTTATTGAGACAATCCCTCTCATCAAACTTGGATAACTTATAAAAAGAAAAAAAAAGAAGAAGCTCCAAACCATCTTGTGATGTAATGCATAGCTCCGAAAGAAACGATCAACAAAATATGTAAATATCACAAACATTTGACATTCAAATGCAAATAAGACATTTGGTAGTAGTAAATGATATTTGAAAGTCAGTACCTGGGCCTTGTCTCTAAAGAGTGGCAAATGAATGATCCTAATCAATTGCAAATCTGCAAACAAATCACAAACTTTCTATCTTTTATAAAGAGCTGTGATTAATGTCCATCTAAGTTAAAAATACAATAGACCTCTTGCACTCTATTAAAGACAGGGCCCAGAAATTTAAGCTTGGCAGAATAATGCTCAGATCAACTTAAAACACAATCAGATAAGGTAAATGAATGAATCTAAGAAATTGCTTGTAATCAAAATCTATGAATCAGTTGACCTAGAGAAAGGTCATCAGGTCAGGTCAGGTCATTGTGATATTTATAGTTCTTCTCTGATCTCGATTTGAAGGGAAGGAAGATTCTCAAGGAAGGCTGGTGTTGAGTCAGAGTCTCTGAACCCAGGTCTAAACCGCGACGAATCGGGTTGCCTGCGACTCAACCTTGACCTGAGGTCACTGCCGAGGTCAAGCTCATCGCTCTCGTATTCCACTCCCTCGTGGAATGACTCGCCTCCCTCCTCGTCTCCGCTACTCTGCCAGGCATCGGAGAGGCGATCGTTGACGTCCAGGATGACCTTCAAGTTCTCCATGGACGGGGCAGGAGTTATTGAATGGCCGACGAGGGCTCCGAGACGACTCTTGACCGACAGCCTCTCTTGACCTTGGCCTTGAGTTTGTCGTAGTCTCTCACGTGCATCGGTCATGACCTGCTCGGTGGCTTGCTGGACCTCTACAGTATCTCTGTGGTACATAAAAGAAAGAAGAAGAAAAAAAAAACAATCAAATTGAATCGATTGGAACTGAATTTAATTGAAGCATCTGATGTAAGAGAATTATATTTCCATCAAAAGTACTGTAAAGCCATAAACTGCCTCAAATTCCTCAATGTACAGCAACCCATAATACAGTCTATAGTCCTAGCCTCTGTAATCAAGGGAACAATGCACAGAGCAGTCAAGTCAAATTTTTGCTGACATTCAATTGAAACAAAAGACTAATTCGGCTATTTCAAAGAAAAAGAGAGGATATTGTTAAGTACTGTTACGAGAGATCCCAACCCTCCCATAGCGTATAAAGTTGCCACATGCGCATCTACCCGTATACGAGATGGGTCATAGGTGAAGTTCCCTCCTACGTACAATCCCTATGGAAGGGAACTATTTTGGAGCACGGCGTAATGCCCGACCAATCAGAAGCAACTTCCGGTGACGTAACTCTCTCTCTCAAGTGGCTACGAACTCTCTCTCAGTGCAGACTCCCCCCTCTAGGCAGGCAGGCAGGCCTCATCACACGCACACACTCTCTTCCTCTACATCCATCCAACCCAATATCCGTATCTTATTTCACTTTGTAACAGATCCTCCTTCATTACTGCTGTCATAATATCTGGGTTTCTCAAAGGGAAAGCACGCTACTTGGGAAATATCGGCTTAAACTTCACGTCCTTGTACGTGTATGCCCTATTTAAACAATTTTCTTTTCAGTCAGATGGTATAGTACTTCATTAATCAAAGAATACATTGCCATACATGTAATGTTTTCCCTCTGTTATTTGTTCTCAAAGCCAGGGGGGGGGGGGGGGTGTCTATGTAATCTATCTAACATGGTAACTTTTCATGATTTTGGAAGATTTGCACCATTGAACAAGATACTTCTTTGTTCTATTGAACTCATTTAAAATGTATTTTTTTAATATGAAGTCTGAGCCCATGCCAAATTTTGTTCTTTCTCATTTTGTGTCTTGTTTGTGTCTTTTCTCTTTTAGTTCACTTATACTTCTATAATATTTCAACAAACTTGAATTTCTTCTACTAAACAAAAGCAGTTTGCCTTTCTTTGACTAGTCCTACCACTGCCATTTGCTGCGATCCTGCAATATTCTTTTGATCTGTTGATGTGTCTAATTAGAACTCAGAAAAAGAAAGGAAATCTATCACTTCACTTTTATTAAGAACTTAGTCATCACACAGCATGGCTCCAACTCTTGATTGACAGTTTCACTCTAATTAAATTGAGGAAATGTTTTCGAACTGACCAGATATTTCCACTTTCCTATCAGGGCGATTGCACACATTTTGCGGTTTGGCTCAATAACTTTTGATCTAGAGCCCTAAAATGATAAGAGATGCATGAATAGAAAAAGCAAAACATCGGCTTACACTATCAATTTCTGTTGAGTTACTACACTTACATAGTGTTTGAATACAGGAACGTTTACAAATGATAATAAGCATTAAAAGCATCAAATTTTGAATATGTTTAAACTTTAAAGTTAAACAATCATTGTTTCTCCATCTGATTGAGTCAATTTTCTATGTTTTGAAAACAAAATTACGGTTGCATTTTTTCAGAAGTGAAAGTTCCTAAAACTGTGTGCTTTAAATGGGCAAGGACAGATAAGGAGATGAGGGTGGGTGGGGAGAATGACAAAGACACAGAGAAAGAGAGAGGCAGACAGAGAAAGAGAGAGACACACAGAGATAGAGAGAGATAGAGGGAGGGAGAGAGAGAGAGAGAGACAGACAGACAGAGAGAAAGATAAAGACATACAGAGACAGAGAGTGAGGGAGGGAGACAGACAGACAGACAGAGAGAGAGAGAAAGAGACAGAGAGAGGACGGAAAGGAGAGAGAGGGAAAGAGAAAGAGTGAGAGGGAAAGAGAAAGAGAGAGAGAGAGAGAGAGAGAGGGGGAGAAAGAGAGATGTCTACTGAACAAGAAAAGCAAGTACAGTTGGAACAACTTCCCAATGCATTTACACTGACAATCTGCCATCAAGCAAAACATTACAAACAGGTAAATGTCAAAAGTAATTTGCCCAATTGAACTTTTACTCGTCGTAAACGCAGCCAGCACATCCTCGGCAAAGCGCCGTTAAAGGCTCATGTTTCAACAACGACACATTCAGGTCACATGACCTGGTATCATGGCAGACGGGATATTCCCTAATGGGTTTGCGCTCAAGTGGAGGAAATGAGCCCAATTTCCACCACAAATATTAGCTAGCTAGGTGTCCCTGGCGCCAAGCACGCGAGGTGTAACTCGCTGGCGAATGCAGGCAGGGGTACTCAGTAGTGAACTGCCTGTTACATCTCAAATGCATGTTTTACCCTTAACAAATATTATGGAGGAGAGGGTAAGTTCAGACTTTGATTTAACATCCACTATACCCAATATGAACAATTACGCATGTTTATTCTCAAAAATATTTAATAGAAAACAAGGATTGAAAAGGGAGAGAGTGATAGGGAGAGAGTTTAGGGGGAGGGAGAAATAAAGTAAAATAGAGAGGAAGAGGGATATAGAGAAAAAGAAGAAGAAAGTTGAAGAGATGAAAGCAGTAAGAGAGGAAGTGAAGGAAGGGCATGAGCAAGAGAAGGGGTGAGGGGAGGGAGTGGGAAGAGAATAGAGAGGGGGGGGGGGGGAGACATTGAAAAAAGAGAAAGAAAGATAAAGTGAGAGAGCTTCAAAGGAGAAGGGGAAATAGAGGAGATGGGGATAAAGAATGAGATGAAGAGAGAGAGGGGGAGGGGGAGAGGTACAGCAAGGGAGACAGAGATGGGAGGGAAAGATAGAGAGGGTGAGGAAGAGGGAGAGAGAGATGTAGAGTGAGAAGAAGAGGGAGGGAGAACTAGGAGTGAGAGAGAAATAAAGAGGAAGGGAGATGGTTGGGGTGGGGTGGAAGAGGGAGTCAGAGAAAGGAAAACTGAACCAAAATCTAAAGTCATACAGGTGGTTTTCATCAAGCTCCCACCTACTAACTATTTGATGGATGGTTATCTCACTAACTATCTCCCACAAACACACAGGAAGATGACCATTCAAAGCAACATTTCAACACACTTATAACATTCTAAATATAAGACAGTGTGAAGAGGAGGCTCTCTTGGGAGAATGACATATTCAATCTCCTGTACTTCACCATAAATCTGTCCACCAACTCGTTTGTTCTTAATAAACTCCCCACCTATCTTGCATCAACATCTTTTATCTGACATTATGTTTATAGAAAAAGTGCAGCTTGAGGGAAAAGCATGGCTACCATTAAGATAGATTGCAGAAATTGCAAGGCTGGCTAAAGAAAATAAGCGGAATGATTGTAATAAGTCAATTCACAAATGAAGCGTGACAGTTTTGTATTGATTGTGTGGTGATAGCAGTGTAAGGTTCAAAACAGGTAGAACAGGAATCAACAAAGGAAGGAATACGAGGAATGCATGTAGGTGAGAAGCTCTAAATATAGAAACATAACCACAAAGGTTCTATGTTCTTTGCTGAATCTTAGTCTATATTTACCAAACTAACAATAACTAACAATCATATTTTTACAATGCATCCTAGAGTTAAATATATGCACATATATCAAAAGGAATAAGAGGGATGGGTGAGAAAGCTCAAAATATAGAAACACTATAGACATAAAGGCCTGAATTCACAAAGGAGTTTTGAATTTAACCCATGGTTTAAATCTCCATTTACATAACCCATGGTCTAAAATTAGCGCAAAATAAGCATGGCACAATCAGAGGTCCAATATTAGACATGCCAAGACAAGGTATGCTTAATTTGCACTAATTTTTAACCATAGGTTATGTACATGAGGGTTTAAACCATGGGTTAAATTCAAACCTCCTTTGTGAATTTGGGCCAAAGTTTTTCTATTTATTCCTTGGTAAAACTTAATCTACAAGGCTGATATTTTTCCTAGCTCTTTGATAGCAGATACATGTAGCTCATAGTGATTTTCTTACAGGCATTGTAGAGTTAAAACATGTGTGCATCAATATCAGAAGGATTAGGAGGAAGGGGTGAGACGGCTCTGAATAATAAAATCTCACAAAATCCTGTTTTTTAATATTTTTGGGGGCATTTATTTAAGAATGAATTGGTCATGAATGAAATAAAAAAAAAAATTGAATCTAAGGACATTTGCAATTCTGGGGATAACGTCACGGACAAGAAATGCAAAACAGGGTGCTGGGTCCAAAAGAGTAGATATTAAAAGTCTTCTTCATTTTTAATATGATCGTACCTTATCTTCTTAATCTCGTCGTCTATCTCATCAGCGTACATTCTTCTCGACACCTTATGTCTGCCTTCATTCTCATCTCTCAATGCATGCCTGACTTCGGCCTCCAAGTTGGCCCCTTCCTCCTCCTCCTCCTCCTCCTCATCGTCGTCCCCAGAGCTTCGGCCGGCCTCGTCCTCACTGTGTGGTGGTTGGAGAGGTGAGCGGTGCTGCCTACCGGTCTCTCGTTCTCCTAACCGTCTCTCCAGTCTCCCTGAAAGTGGACAATAATTAGAAAGATATGACGGTAAGCAAGATGTGTGTTTAACAAACCATTCAAGTAGTCCAAATGTCAGTAAATAAATAAACACAATACATTGATATATTTATGTGATCATAATCATATTCTGAAACACTGGTGATAAGAGTCAATCTTAGTTCCAGTGATGAAAATGCATAAAGAGAGAATAGTTTGAATAAATTTTGAATCATTTCTAACCCAGTATATACATGTGGGCTGTTTGAATCGGCAGACTAATGAAAAAATAAATAAATGAAAACTTCATGGACTCGATGGAAAGCAAAAGTCACATTTGAGACCATGTGGTATATTACAGTGAGCTTTGACGATAACCCATTTCCTCATCTTTCTCTGCTCATCACTCAGCTATTACACAATTTCTACCAAATTCATAAATGCATAAATCATCTATTTGCAGTTTTGAACATGCTAGGTAAGTTTTGTTTCATCCTGTGAGAATTTCTGTTACTCCCGAACTCAAGATCGCTTTTACTTGATTTGTTATGGATACGATGTAGAGCATAATATCCACCTTGCATACACTAATAATTGCCACATCAGGTCAGCCTCAGGCAAGTTTTCAAGATGCCCCCACCTCCCACGACCTGCCAACGACATTAAAAACCTGGTCACAGTCTCAACTAAGCCCAGCCACCCCATACCAGACCTTACACTGTCAACTAAATGACCTAAAGCCTTGCCTTTGGTATAGCAATTAAAGCACACCCACTACACAAATCAGACCTCTATAAACAAGGATAACTCACCAGTCTAAAAATACCTCCATGATCTCATACACTACACACCAACTCCCTTAGGTCCATTCAGCCTGGCGCCAAACCCAATCTAATAAGCCCCAGTCCCTAACCAGTCCCTAACCTTCGCTTCAATGCTTCAGTGACTAATATTACACTCATAGCCAATCATATAGTCCAGTTCCAGTGACCCATACACACTTGTTGGTGTGAAATGGGTGACCTGAATTTCGCTCTGGGCTTTATTTCTGTCAAAGATAAAGATTTAGGATCGCGATTTGGTTTCAGATTGAAGGTTGAGGGTTGACTTAAAATGCCCCAAACCCTTGCCTTTGCTTCAATTCTTCAGTGACTAATATAACACACATAACCGATCAAAGTCCGATTCCAGTCACCCATACACACTTCTTGGTGTGAACGGGTGACTAGATACTTGCTCTGGGCTATAATTTACCTCAGAAGTAGGGATAAATCTTTGAGTGTGATTTGGTTTTAGATTAAGCTTAGGGTTAGTGTTAGACAAGAATAAAAGTGCTGCAACTGCATACATGTGTATCCTCTTACATGAAAATAACATACTAAGATTCATCTTGTGTCATTGAAACGCAAATCCAAAAATGTTGAAATTAAATTTTTCTATTAAAATCAATTTTATCTCCCAATTTTTTTTCCTGCTGCCAAAATCTTAGGCACAAGCAATACATGTCACAGCAATAATAAGCTTTAAAATCTGCAGCAAAATAAAAACAGACTAATTTCTTTCCAAGAAACAAAACTGACTCTCTTTGATAGTATCTTGGCACTAGGATTAACTACCTATTCTCTTAAGGAACCGATGAAAGATGTTTTAGCCTGAAGCTATAAATCTTTCCTCTACTTAGGATATTAACGGTTCACCGTCAACTGACCGTAGTAGATGGATATGACCTGATTGATCTAATTCCTGTAGTCCCAATCTATTACTTTCCATGTGTGGTTTAATCTCTTGTAGCAAACGGCTTAGTATTCTAGATATCATTTTGACGAGACAGAAACATCAAACTTTCCCCCTTTTTATAGATATTACTTTCTTTCTTAGTTTATACAGTAGATGTACAGTGTATAGTACAGATGAAACTTGGCTGCCAATACTCTATGAGAACATGATCAACTTCCAGATAATTAGTCTTCATTTCTTAGCAGATAATTACCAGATAATTTACTTTCCATTTCTTACTTTAGTCCAGATGCAAACATAAAACCTTACTAAACTTTACTCTGTTCTCCTTTCCAAAAGACTCGTTACACAGAACATGAAGCCAGAACCCTATTTCATAAAACTTGTTATCAATAACAAGGTCCAAAATTTCTATGAAAAATTTGCTCTCACTCAACCAGATGCTGCGATTTCAGTAGCTTATAACAGTTATCGTAACTTGTTATTGATATCAAGTTTTATGAAACAGGGCCCAGGTACCTTTCGTTACCCCAATGTAAAACAGGGAGGATAAGAACAATGAATGGACTGAATAGCGGAAAGAATTGAAAAGCGGTTTGACACGATTTCCTATGGCTGGAAATGATGATGCTGACCATTATCTTTGTTGTATTTATCATGAACATGTGAAATGAAAAGGCTACGCACCAGTTCTGGGTATAGAAAATCATCTGTTTGGAGCCAGAAGGGCGTAAAATGATGAACAAAGAGGAGGCGCGATAAGCTCAGTCGGTAGAGCAGTCGTCTCGTAATCCGGTGACCCGGGTTCGAAACCAAGACGATGCGCTAGTGCCCTTTGGTAAGGCATTAATCCTCATTACCAGGTCCCTCGGAGAGGACCTAAAGCAGTCGGCCGTCTGGTTACTTACAAGCATTTATGCTTTCTTAGCCGTTAGGTAAAAAATAACCACCAAGCATATATTCCACAAGTTATGTTGAAACACTTTTCCAATTTTCTAAATACTGTATTTACCCAGGGTTCTTCATCCTGTTTTATGGTACCATAGAACTGCAATTCCTACAACTGAACATGATGCAGGTACTTACCAGGTACTCTGCGTTTCCTAGGCCATTCCTCCTCGAGCTCCCTCTCTCCATCGGAGTCGTCCTCGTACCTTCTCTTACGCGCCTGTCCTGGGACGTATTTGCCCTGCCGGATCTTCTGTTTCCTACAGATACAAACATACATTTCATCTTCTACATTATCGCATTCTGAAACAAGGTGCTTCCGCACTGTTCGTTAAGAGCCAGAAGGGCACTCACTCTATGTATGATTAAACATGTATGAGTAAGAACCCTCTTGGCTTGTATCAGATGATAAAACAGCCTCTCAACTCGAAACCAATACTAAATCTTCAGGATTCATTTTTGTTTTTAATATTTTTTCTGAAAAACCACAGATTCCATGCAACGCTTGAAGGATACCCCAATATAACCATCTTGGATGTTCTACTATGAAGAAGAATCCAGTCATATTTTCTCCATTTTCTCTGTTATCTGATTGCTGACTTATCTGTGGTTTGACACATGGGGTTATACATGTTCAGTTTTCAAAGTGTAACAGTCTTTCAATACTACCTAAAAGGCAAATATATCTTTCCTCCGCCAAGTCATGTTTTGGCAGTATCCATGATACACATTCAAGTAGCACATCAGTCACAACATTTCTTATTCATCACATTGGTTGTTGGGACAAAAACACTAACAAATTTAAATATTGATCGCAAGAAAAAATTATAAAATTCCATTTTATCAAACAAGGACTTTTTCATAAAAAGTGACCTACCTTTGCCTAAACTTCTAATGTATTGTATTTGAAAATATCTCAAACTGGCATTTTTGCACGATACATCACGGTCCTGTTTCAATATGTTATAACTTACTGAAAGTATGAATGTCAATTAAATCAAAGCACTTTAATCATACAATCAAATGCCTGACAATTTGCAAGATAAACTTGTTCACCCACCCTACATTCTCAATAATCCCATGGGTATATGCATTAGCCCCATCCATAATTCATGGCACAGAAACAAACTACATCTTTGTCTGGAAATGGGACATCGGATCATCCCTTTTGATAAATTGAAGGAAACTCTCATTTGGAACGAATTTGGGAGAAATTTGGGCAAACTTTGATTTTTTGTGTCGCGAGTTAATGAATCAACAGTGCCACGTGCCAAGTATAGGGCAGCAGCTGTTAACTCGGCTCAATGAATTACTTGGATGATGGCTGACTTCTTTGTCTTCGCTTTAAGGGTCACTTCTCATAATATCCAATTTAATGTGCAACCAGATGAGTATTTTAATATGTGTATATAGGGCAGAAATGTAGACATTATTTTAAATAAGCAGGAACACAAACAAAAATATGTTGGAGATGTACAAGCGTTTCATGTATGTAAATAATCACACACAGAGAAAGATGGAGAAAGAGTTAGTGGGAGTTACAGATGGTGTACGAGAATAAGTTTCAGAGAAAGAGAGAGAGAGAGAGAGAGAGAGAGAGAGTAAGTGAGAGTAAGTGAGAGAAAGGGAGAGAAAGGGAGAGAAAGAGAAAGAGAGAGAGAGATGAGAGAGAGAGAGAGAGTAAGTGAGAGACAGTAAGAGAAAGGGAGAGAGAGAGAGAGAGAAAGAGAGAGGGAGAGAGAGAGAGAGAGAGGGAGAAGAGGGGGGGGGGGGGGGGAGGAAGGGTGGTAGAGTTTGAGTGAGTGTTTGTCTACTTACATTGACTGTGTCATAATTCCCCTCATTCCACCAAAGTTAGGATTGCCATACTTGATGTAATATTGGCTGTGTTTATAGGCTCCACTCTCCTTTACATCGTCTGAGAACAAAGATCAAATATGGTTAAAGCCAGCTAAATGGACCAGGATCTGGGTTAACAAAAAATGTGATGTGTTTTGATAGACAGTCAAACATGCTTTATCCCTTATAATATATCTCAAGAGAAATTCACCTATATATGATATGATATGCTTCTCCTAAGAGCCTCATCAAAGATGATTTGTTTAAAAAGTGAAATAAAAATCAGCACTTTCATGAGCTACTTAATTTTGCCGGTCGTACAATTCAAGCTCTGGTGACATTCGCCAAAGCATATGTTGTAGCATGGATAAACACAAAGACATAGTTTCTCATATATTATATATTTCATATTTTTACAATGTGTGACCAAAATAAATTTCCATGTAGTCTTGTGTATTTGGACAAATAAAAGAATTGAATTGAATCCAATTTGCCAAGCTATCAAACTGAGCCAACTTTCAAGTATAAGTCCATAAATATGGAGATAATAGCTCACCCCTAGTAGCATATCTCATGAGTATCTCATCTCTACCTCTCCTGAGAGCCTCTTCGTGCGTGATGTCTACTGGACCTAGATCTTCGTCTCCTAACTGAATTCCTTCCATTCCTTCCATTCCTTCGTCTCTTTTGCCTGCTGCGACATCAAAGTTATAGTTATAATTATTCATTCAAATTTCAAAATTCAAATTTCAAAATTCAAATTATACAGTGCGTCCGAGAAAAAAGGAAACCGAGAAGTATCGATGTTTTATCATAACTTAATCACAACCACAATTAATGAATGATACATATTTGGAAAGCTTAGAGTCCCCTCTTTCAGTTGATGCTACTCACGTGATGCATATTTCACGCATGAGTGATTAAAAGCAATTTGAAGGAAGAAAACCAAAACGTAATTTGGCGGGCGGTATCTGAATTTCAAAGAAAAATTCATATTTCTAGAAAGTTCATTTTCTGCTCTTTCATATGATACCTCAATCAAGAAAAATGAGCCAGGAATAAAAAAGTTCTGTTTGTTTAAAGTAGCCCTTACATTTTCATAATTTTAACAAACGAATTCGTTTTCACTGGGTGCCTGCTGTAGCAAAAAGCAGATTTGACAAAAGACTTAACTCCGTTTTGTTGACAATCAGCCATGCATGAAGACTCTCGTCTAGTAGGTAGGTTGGAGACGAAAAAATTTCAGTGAAGAAATATGGAATTTAACGAAATCTTTTTTGTACAAGGTGCAGAGTAGAATGCCAATACACCAGTTTACGGTTACATCAGTGCGCATGCACAGACAGGCTGACCTCAGGTCATTGATTTTGAAACAAAGCCAATGACCTGAGGTCAGTGGTATTTATGCATAAATTAAGATTGCGCCCATGCAAATGATGATGTGCGCGCACAACGCAGCGCGCAGGCAGTGATGTCATCATAATTTGCATGAGCGCAATCTTAATTTACGCATAAATCCATGATCTCTAGGTCATTGGCTTTGTTTACTCGCCAATTAAAATGGCGCCCCTAACCGTAAACTGGTGTATTGTAAAGCAATCTTAACAATTTTGAACTAAAAAATTATGAAGAAAAAAAATGAAAAAGAAAAAAACATTAACAACATTATTTTTAAATAATGGGGATTATCATTTTCATAAAATCTAATGAAATTGGAAAAACTTGTAGAAAATGTGCAGCCTATCAGCTGGGAAATACTAAAAGAAGGATTTGAATTACCATAGTTTGAATGTGAATTGGTGGTTGAGATGGGGATGATTCTGGCGGCTGGTGGTCGGACCTTTTCACCGGTTTCTCGATCACTAACCAAATCTACACCGTCTTCATCTTCATCTGAATAGAAAAAAAGTGAAACTGAGCCTTACTAAACAATGCTTTATCACCATTTCATTCTAAATGAACAAACATGAACACTTTGAGTGATGTTTTAGTCATCTTTTAATCATCTTTTAGTGATATCTTAGTCACTTTTTAGTGATATCTTAGTCACCTTCTGGTGATATCTTAGTGATCTTTAAGTCACCCTTTAGTGATATTTTAGTAATCTTTTAGTTTTTACATTTTCCAATCCAAACAAAACAGCTTACATGAGCAGTAAAAAAAAAAAAAAAAAAAAAAAAAATCATTAACAAATTTGATATCCATCTTTGTCAGTAAATTACCCAATTCATAAACAAACATTGAAATCCTTCTATTAGATGATATTGCATGTAGTGCAAAGGTTGAACAAATATTTAAGCATACCAACTACATGTACCTTATCAAAAAATCTTGATAAAGACTTCTCATCGGTTAAATGAGTCCGCGCGGACAAGATTTTAAATGTTTTAGAGCAAATAACCCTATAGACACAGAATTTTAGTCTGAGCAAATGAATATCACAAGTTTTATATTGGTTTGTTTTCATTTAGCAATTGCATTGAATTTGAAATTAAGTAATTTGGCTAATAGTACAGGGTCAGGTGCTATTCATAAGCCTCAAATTTCAAATATGGACCCCTAAATTTGAAATGTAAATGGGGTGGGGGGGGGGGGGGCTTAGGCAGACAGGGCCAATAAATTTCAATCTAGGGACCTATACAAATTACAAATTAGTATGGACCCCTCCTCAGAGACTGAATGTGATCTTACCTCCTCCCTCTTCCATCGGCTCTGCTTCCAGGTCTATCCTAGGTTCCAGGTCTATCCTAGGTTCAGGTGCTTGGACCGGTTCTGGCTCTATAAAATGCCTGGACTGGGCTAGGTTCTTCAGGCCCAGCTTGAAGTAGCCTTCTCTAGGCTTGCTCATGCCTAGAAGGGCCCTGGCGGCCGAGTGCGGGTCCATCCATACTATATTACCTGTAAGAACAAGAAGGGATTATTAAACACAGGCAAAGAACTCTTCATAAAACAAGAACACCAATTACCCATCCATATTCAATTTTATTAGCAATTTGAAGAAAAAAATACTAGAAGAACTCTGGATTTTGTATACAGAGTGCAGCTAAAATTCAGAAAAACACCACATAAAAACTGTTGCCAGATCATCTCACATTGTACCCCCAAACAGCTCCGTTGAACAAACTTATTTTCAACTCAGAAACACACGAGATGATTTGTTTGATTATTTCCTTTAAAAAAGACAAATAATCCTTAAAGATACCACCACTGAATATTCTATTCTCATAAAATAGCTTACATTTTGAGGTAAATGAGCTTTCGATATATCACTGTGATTTTCCAAGCTGCCAGCAACCTCTTCGAGTGTCAACAAAGTATGACCCTGTACCTAGTAAGCATCCAAACCCCTGAATCCCATGACTCCTATCGAATCAAGCACATAGCCCTCATAGTTAAAAACTAGTCACCTGGAAAAAGTTTGTTGTCTGTATAACAAACAAAAATGGAATAAACAAAATATCTATCATGACAACGCACAAAATGTATGTTTACTGATGCATATCACTCCCACTTGTAATATAAAGCATGGACCTTGGACCTATATAATGATAATCATCATGATATTGCATTTTCGATGAAAGCCCTGATAACAATACCTAGATTTACTTACTGTAAATAAACTTTTTGTTATCTTATATGTTTGTAAAGCTATAGATACTGTATATCATTGAAATGATAAGGAAACATATGTCTGAGTGTCAAAATGTACATGTACAGAAAAACCTAATTTAGCAACCACCTTTATGAAGACCACATTTTCCCCCTTGACAATCTTTTCTCAAAGTAACCTGTACATAAAGACCATCTGCCTATATGAAGACCACTTTTCCTGTCACCTATACAGATTTCAGTATATACAGTAGTTGCAAAAAAGGAGTGCTTAAAACTACAATAGTTTGATTACATTTACAACATCACACCATCCCCCACATGTCCACACCTTCAATGACAAATTAGCATTTTGATCAAACATTATTTTTCGGCAATGTCGCACTTGTAATTCATAATGAATTTCTTTGACAACAAGTTGTCCTTTTGAGTTCTGTCATTTATATTTTAGTTATTGTATTCAAAGTAGTGTTTGATCATTTAACTGGAATGCAAATGCACTGAATCAAGCCCCGGCTATGGCACTAAAAGTGTATGTCAATTTCTTGTACGAGCAACAACATAATTTTCAAACAGGAATGATTCCTGGTATTTGGTTGGTTGGCTGATGGTTTATTTTACCTGATTGCTAAGAAAGCAATTATGTATATATGCTTGTAAGTAAGCAGCCAGAGAATTGAAGTCTTTAAGTAATCCTTGAGTGACTTGGTAATGAGGTTTAATTATGCCTTGTCAAAGGTCACTAGCACATCGACTTGATATTGAACCTGGGACCTCCCTGTTATGATACCACTGCTCTACGACTGGGCCATCACCCCTTCTTGAAGAGAAAGTTTCTTTGTTCATTTCGAGTATTCCTAGAGTTGCCTTTATGTGTTCATTTCTAGTATTCCGAAAGTTTCTTTGCTCATTTCTAAAATAACAGTTACATAACATGTAGCCCTGTTTCAATCTGTCACTAGGTCTGACCGAAGGAGACTGTGAGTAAACACACGGAAGGATGGCATGGGGAGAACCCTATCTCACCACATCACTTGACTTCAAAAGAAAGGTCTCTCAACGACATCATCCAGACAATAGGGAAGCTACCGTCTCAACCCTATCATAAATTTGGCGGAATCGGTGTCAGATCGTAATTGGAAGGGATATGATTTTCTCCTTGATCGTTTATTGTGAAACATAATGACATATCATGACCTAATTTGTGTCAATTAGATTAACAAATCATTCTGCACCCTCTTAGGTCGTTATGTGATAAACACCCACAGGACCCATGTGCGGTCAAATGTTATTGCAGGAATTATCACCTACTTGCATATAGTATTACATAATACAAGTCGGCCAAATACCTAAGAATACATGGCATACAGACTAAGAATTCAATACATTTCTGTAAAGAATGTACAATATATTCACGGCAATTACATTTAGAAATATTAGTCTAGAGAGCCCATCACTGGAAGCCTTTCATACGATTTTCAACCCAAACAACCACCTGGGAGGTGTTTTAGAAAGATCCTAGGTAGAACTTATCTCTAAGTTGGACTTAACAATTATGGAAAGCCATTAGCATCTTTGAAAATATTTTGCATAAGTTATTTTAAAGACATAAAATGTTGATTCAAATCTTTCATATTTTTTTTATCAAGGAGATTTCATGTTCTGGATGTGGAATTTATGAATAGTCTAAAATACTTGAATTTCTGCTTTTGAATATGTTTCATTTTAAGGCTACAAATGGCTCTCCATAATTTTGAAGTCCAACTTAGAGTTAAGTTCTACTATATAAGATATCTTTGTGAAACACCCCCCAGAAGTCCTATGCTATTGGAGAAGACACAGAATACTAGACGTAGAAAGAGAGGTCCTAATAATGGATGTGAGACATGATGTCTGTCTGTCTGACCTACAAAGATGAATATCATGTAATGTATATCGTTGCCTAAGAGCTAGAAGGACGTTAACTCATATCCTTAAAGGTACTATGTCCCTTTTACAGCCAACCTCATATTCTGTAGAACTTTGCAGGAATTATGAATATGTCATGTATGTCCTATCTGTGAAATTTAAACGTTAGCAGTGTCCTCATATTCATTTTTTTGCAAGGAAACCCTTTTACTTGCTAGACTTCACTGTCAGACACTATTGAGTGACTGACTGGCTTTTTTTCTTCTTTGGTAATAACATATATGAAAAGAGTTGTAAAGGGTACATGAGCATTTGTCTACATCAATAACCCACTTCTTGTGATGGCCAAGATTAAACTGATTGAATCTTTGCGCAGCATAAAACGTATGACCATTCGGTACAATTGTCTGAAAATCAAGACTATTACTTTTGGGCTCTATAGCCCTAAAGTCGATTTGACAACTAATAGTCGTTATTTTCCCCCTTGAAGACATTTTCAAGCCCCACCTTTTTTAGGGAAGTTCTAAATTAGTATTATCTTTCAAATGCAGTTGGAATTTAACTTTTTCATTTTTTTGGCCTGCAAATGGGACATAGTACCTTTAAAGACAGAGATAATGCCTCTTTGGCTCTCAGCAGAGGGTGTGATCCTATCAAGTCGTGTCTGAGGAATCACTGTATCTGTCATTGTAATAGCCTTTTAGGGCTTATTCAGAAAGAATATAGCTCAACTGGATGAATATTGCTGAAATCCATGACAGCAGTATCCCTATTTATTATGTCCCAGTCACACTGATGGAACCAAAACCAGTATAACAACAGACCCAAGAAACAAAGAGATTACATTAGCCAGAATGGCCAAGTTATTGGTTGGGTTGGAGTTGGTTCAGTGGTGTCTGTCACAGGGCTTTCAGTAGGAGGCAGATAACAGTTTTTAATTTGATACTTTGTTATATTCTCTTTTGTAAACTTAAATTCACAATTTACATTTTACTTGAATTACAATGTTATTTTAAATGTAATGTAAAATTCAAGCAATAACAAGTTTACAAGAATTATCTTCAGTAGATGACGAAGAAGAGGATAAAAAAGGAATGAGAAGAAAAGGAATGAGAAGAAAAGGAATGAGAAGAAAAGAGAGGACTAGATAAAGAGATAAGGGGTGAAATAATAGAATGAAAATAAAGAAGAATTTGAAAGAGACTAAAGAATAAAGTTTGTCATATTTCACATATCAAGAATCTTCCAAAATAATTGGTGAAAGTGAGGTCAAATGACAAACAACAGATTAATATAAATAACCTATCCTGGCAGTCATAGTAATTGTAAAAAACTATCAAATAATGTAAGTCTTCTGCCATTGGCTTGTGAAAATAGTTTCCCATAATCTCTTATAAGTTGGTGACCATTCAATCAATATAATGATCTTTTGCAAACCAGATGAGCAATACAGTCAAACCTGCTTCAGCAACCACCTGTATAGAAAGACTACCTGTCTACAGAAACCATATTCTTAATTTCCCTTGAAAATGATTTCTCATTGAAACATGTACTAAAGGAACCTGTACATTAAGACCACCTGCCTATAAAGACCACTTTTCTTGTCTCCCTTCGGTAGTCTTTATAGACCAGTTTCACTGTACTACCTCTAAATGCCCTCCTTGCTCCACGCAGACGATACAGCATGAATCAGTTCCACTAAAATCATCTCTTTTTGTCTGGTATCTCCCCTAATCATCACATCAATCTTTCGTGATTCATCTTCTACCCGATTCATCTTCTACCCGATGCAACACACATGTCCAGATCCAGTTGGTGACCATTCACTCAATATAATGATCTGCTAACAACTAGATGAGCTATACTGCCTCTAAATGCCCTTCTGGCTGTCAGCAGAGGATACAGCATGAATCAATTCTACTAAAATCATCTCTTCATGTTTGGTACCTCTTGTAGTTGGTGATCATTCTCTCAATAATCATAATGATCTGTTAAGTTACTACCTCTTAAAGCTTATCAACACTAGTGTGGCTAGGAGGGATTAGACCACACAGCAAAGTCACTGACAGGTGGCTATCTCATCAATTCAGCTCTCACATAACATAAGAAATAGAGGATCATGGGGGACCAACAGGCACCAATTGGGGAAGTTTTCTATATAGAGGGAGCAAGTAGCTACAAGTAGGACAGTGGGGCTTTAATCCTTTCTGGCTCTCAGCAGACGATACAGCATGAATCAGTTCTACAAAAATCATCTTTTTTTGTCTGGTATCTCCCCTAATCATCATATCAATCTTTGATGATTCATCTTCTACCCGATGCAACACACATGTCCAGATCGTAATGATGTCATGTACAAATGAGCTGCTGATTACAGACCGATTCCCAGAGGATCACAAGCCTTCAAGCAGTGTCATATCGAATTCATACACGGATGACCAAAGACTGTGATCTTTATCTGGAGGATGAACTATGATTGGTCTCATACTGTAAGATATGATTAAGTGTATCATGGCATGATATTAAAGGTACTATTTACCATTTTGACATGGTCAAGAAGATAACCTAATTGTTAAATCTATTTGTTTAAACTGTTAAGTCTATATGTTTAAACTTTGATGGTGTCTTGGAAGTGTCATATCTAATTCATATACGGATGACCAGACTGTGATCTTTATCTAGAGGATGAACTAGATTTAACCCATACTATAAAATGTCATACTCAATGCCATTTACTACTTCATGCCTTGGTATCAATGTACAATTTACGATTTGGACATGGTCAAGAAGGTTCAATTCATACACAGATGGCCACAAACTGTGATCTTTATCTGGAGGATGAGCTAGATTTATCCCATACTACAAAACGTCATACTCAATGCCATTTACTACTTCATGGCTTGATATCAACGTACGATTTACGGTTTTGACATGGTCAAGAAGGTTCAATGATCTGTTGTTAATACTATTATGGTGTCTGGGAGTGTCATATCTAATTCATACACAGATGACCACAGACTGTGATCTTTATCTAGAGGATGAACTATGATTGATCTCATACTATGAAACTAGAAACATTCCAAATTTCACAAATGGTTCAGATTAATGAAAGTTTCCAGCCGTGAAATAATAACTAACTCGCGCAGAACTTTTCTCAGTATTGTATTAATCAGAGCTACATTACAGCAAGTTATTATTTCATACAAAATGCACAATGTGCGTTTTTTGTTTGTTGGGGTGGGGGTTAAGGAAAAAAGAAAACAACTTTGTAAAGTCTTGTTTCTCTTGAATGAAGACATACTGATCCATGCAAGTTCTCATTTGTTCTTTTATCCTTCACCCTGAAACGCTCAAATGTAATTAGGAATTGACACTAACTGGTGCCTGCAGCACATGGGCCCCCAAATTTGAACTCCGGACCCACATATTTCAAAATTTAAACAGAGGACCCAGGCACATAGATGATACAAAAGTTTATATCCAGACTCTGGATTTAAAAAGTCAGTGTGGAGCCCTAAAATATTCTCAATTTTATACACCAGACCATGCTTGGTAGTTGGTACATGTCAAGCTTGACGTCAACATGGAGATAAAAACCAGTACCCCCGTGTCGTCGACCCCCTATCAGGCGCAAACCGACTATCGAAACCCACTCCGCCACTTTACAATTCCTGTCTTAAATCTGCTACATTTCCTGTTTCCCCCCTATGTCACACTCCCCAGAGACCGACCTGATCGACCGGGTCTTCAACTAACAGGTCTTGACTTCTTTATTCTTCCTCAACAAATTATCTTTTACTTTAAACGTTTCCGACAATTAGAGAATAAAACATGTTTTAATGTAAGTCTGTCACAAGAGAAACAAAAGGAAGAAGAAAAAAGAGCTTTAGTTTAGAAAAGACCCCACCATCAACAACAAAAACAACAAAACAACTAAATAAATTAACAAAAATTCTAATGTGCAAATGGCACTTTTAAAAGTTTATTGAATAGGAATGTTTACAAGCATATTTGTGGGAACATTTCAAGATAGACAAAATATATTTTTTTAGAGTCTATGGAGGTTATCTGAACTTTGTTGGTGTTATCAGCAAATAAAATACATGAGAGAATGGTGAGTGGTTTAGCTAGGGAAAGTTCTAAAATAGCTTTTGGAAAGAACAAAAAGAGCTCTGAAAAGTGAAAAGGACTATGAAATGTCTAAATAGGTCTAGAAGGGAATCTCATTTTGCAATAGGAAATAAAAGAGAAGTTCCTATGAACACATCTATATCGAAAATAATATCGCTAGTGATATTCGTTTGTCTCGCAATGTGGTCAATAAGGAATCTAAAAGATCACGACGTTTCGTATGCTACTGCAATACTTCGTCAGGTGATGCAGTAGCATACGAAACGTCGTGATCTTTTAGATTCCTTATTGACCACATTGCGAGACAAACGAATATCACTAGCGATATTATTTTCGATACTATATCCGCAATGAGTAATATATTTAGCAACACATCTATATTTTCTTTTTTTTGGGGGGGGGGGGGGGGGGAGGGAGTGAGGCTTACCAGCTTTGGAAATTACTTATCGCGAGAGAGAGAGAGAGAGAGCGAGAGAGATAGAGAGAGAGAGAGAGAGAGAGAGAGAGAGTGAGATAGAGAGAGACAGAAAGAGAGAAAGAGAGAGAGAGAGAGACAGAAAGACAGACATACAGAGAGAGACAGAGAGAAGAGATGGGGAGAGGAGAGGAGAGGAGAGGAGAGAGTTTGAAAGCCAGAGTGAAAGAACAGGAGAGAATGTGAGAAAAGGAGAGGGAGAGAATAAGAGAACAAGAGAGAGAGAGATAAAGAACTTGAACTGAAGAATTAAAAATGTCAATCAAAAGAGCAAAGTTTTAAACTGCAAAGGTGAGTCACATTGGAGCACATGTCAGGATCAATTCACATTGGAGACTGGAAACCTCGAGACGCGAGACACATTTTTCTTGCGGCTTCATCTTCTTCGACCAAATGGGAAAGAATCAATTGGAGATGATAATGACATCAGACAACCTGTAGGCAGTTGCTCAAAAGTTTTAAAATTAGAGGGTGAATTTGGGACCCTGTGTGAATCACTCGGGTATATAGACTTGGAAGTCGCGATCTACACTGAAATCCCAAACCGAATCTCTGTCTATACCTGCACACGGAGATAGACACATTTAGCACTTATTATACAAACTTAGCCCAAACAGATCATGGGTCTAGAAGCTATACGTGTAGGTGGATACATTCTATTCAAGGGTCAATCATCAGAGGTTTACATCCAAAAATGATTTGTAATAGTATTTACGGTACATACTAGATTTGGGGGTTGAATTTAATTGAAACTCCTTCTGGGAAAGGGCACACTATTTAGGTCTCAAGTACTAAATTTATTGACAATTTCTTTAATTTGTTTCTTCACAAACCAAAAGCCATAGCCAAAGCTACTGTACATAAGGTCACTTTTACAGTGCTTCAGTTGAAAAGAGTATATATGTTTTATATGTCATACATTCACATACTATCCCAGTTTAAAGCATTGCATATAAAATTAGGTGATTCAATCTATACATCACATGACACAGGAAAATCCAATTTCATGACAGACGTGATTACGTTTGCGTCTTTTCTCGGTCCCAAAACATGATGTACATTCAGGGGATTAATCATTCCTGGTTGATGCTATCGTTTTTTTGTTGACAGAACGTGTCAAATCTCCACCCTGTATACTCCACTGATGGCAACAAACTCTCGTAGAAAAGCGCAATACGATACTTTCCAATTCATTATTTGTTTTGTCGAAAAAGCCTTTGGAACTCGCTTCTTATCTTTGCAACAATTTTCCCCCCCTCTCTTTCGGTAAGTTAAACGTAAGTTCATTGCTCTACGCCGATCGACATTGATATGTTTGACCTTTCAGTCCCATCATGCACTTGACTTGCTTTCTGACATACGAGGGAAGTCACACTTTGATTTCTGTACCTAACACACCTTTCATTTTTTTGAAGGTGGGTCAAAGCTTCAACATCTTGATTGGACTGGCCCTGAAAAGTTCAATGTCCTGTGTTGGTTTATTTATTTTAAATTAGCATGTATTACTGCTGTGTATCATGGTTGTTTGAACAAAATTATACTTAAAATAATCAATATATAACTTGTTGATCTGCAAGTTTTCTTCCATAGACAATGAATTTTTGAACTAGTGTAAGCAAATCTTTTAACTTTCCTACATATCAATTAAAAAACAAAAAACTGAATGTTCAATTAGATAGACACAAATTCCAAACTCATATTAGGTGTTTTGAGGTCTCTTGTTTAGGAATAAGGAACATTATTAAACAATGAGAATAGCAAAAATACATACATTACAGCTAGAGTGAATCTACCCCAAAATTGAAATAAAGTGCACCCTAGAATGATTGTTGGTTGATCTGAAAGATTGACTGCAAACCTAGTAATAATTTACGAACCAGTATAAGTTATTTCCTGAGAGCCAGAACGATGTTGAGTTGTTGACTGAATGTAGAATTATATTTGTTAACACCCTTCTGGCTCTGAGGAGAAAAAATTTCAACTGGTACATAGCTCCAGTGACCCTAATTAATTATGTATCAACTTTCAACAAGTATGCTATACACTGTAAAATAGATTCATCGTTTGTCTATCAAATAAATCTTGTATTCAAAACTGAGAACTTTAATAAAACATACATGAGAAATTGTTTTCGAAATGGAGCACGAACATTAAAACATGAAGCTGAGCACTTTTGCAAAATGGCACAAGCCGTCCCCATGACGATTAAGTCTGAAGGGTGAAAGATACAATCTTCTACTAAAGGATATAGGAAGGTTCTTGAGACATCGTTCAAAATCTTGGCTTACATGACTGACTAATTGTAATGAAAGGAATGAGCACAAGAGCTAAGAGCGTTTTTGGAAGTGAGCGGTAAGTGGAGCAAAGTTCCACTCAAACAGCCCTAAATGCACCCTGGTGACAGGTGTTGAGACCTCTGCACGCTCTACAAGAGCGCTGCTTTCATATGCTCTCGGGGGACGCACCTTCAAACATTAACGCTCAACTTTTTTCTTAAATCAGGTGTTTATGCTGTAGAATAGATTGTTCTCATCAAATACATAACAAAATACACAAAACTAACTATCTGCACAATCTAGAAGAGCCCTGCTTTCATATGCTCTCGGGGGACGCACCTTAAAATGTTAACGCTGAAGTTTTTTTTATAAATCAGGAGTTTATGCTGTAGAATATAGATCGTTCTCTTCAAATACGTTACAATATTAACATGGTACACATTTATGTTGCGGAATAAAGTTTTATTCTAAGATCTGTTGTTTTGATATACTGTAGAAAATCATTCAAATCAAATACATATCAACATTATACCTGATAATGTAAGGAAATTATCTGGCTATATAAACTAAAAACTTGTTGCTTTCATATCCTCTGTTAAATCAATACTTAAGTTTCTCTTATAATTGGATTTTTATGCTGTTATAATTTACATTAACATTTAAAAAAATGAAGTTAATCTAATAATTAAATCAACTGCTTTTCTTTTCTTTCTTTTTATTACAAGAGACTTCATGTATTAGTAAAGAGAGAGACCTTATTCTTTCTATGAGATTATTTCTCTTTGAAGTTCTTCCTTTTTTGTGTTCTATGCAATGCTTTCACTCACTCCCTTTTCCCCCTCTTTAAATATTTCTTTCTTTTCTGGCCCGCTTGCTCCCTGTCTGTACCCCCCCCCCCTCCCTGCTTAGTCTCTGTCTCTCCCTTCCTTCTCTCTGTCTCTCCCTTCACCCCCCCCCATCTGTTCCTCCCTTCCCTCTCTCTGTCTCTCCCCTCACCCCCCCCCCTCTGTCTCTCCCTTCCCCCTCTCTGTCTCTGCCTCTCTTCTTCCCCCTCTCTGTCCGTCCCTCTCTTTCTTTCCCAACATCCCCCTCCACATCTCTTTATCTCTCCATACAACATTAATCTCACGATAGATAGAATACCTTTAAAATAGCCTTTATTCTGCCTACTATCCTATAAGAGGTTATTTCTTGGAGCAAGTTTCATTGCGGAAAGCATTGTTTCCTCCCCAAGATGACGTCAAAAGCGGTTTTCCTCTCGAGGCTGTCGTCTTGCGCCGTTCAGGGCTTAAACTCAAAACTCTTTCTGACAGCTCATTAGAAGCTACAGGTGGCACTGGCACGCAAGAACCTGTCATCCCCTCAGGCAAAATGTACTTTTCCATTGTTTTCACTAGTGCCAATGTTCAGAGGGTCATACCATTGTTTGTTTTAGGGTATATTTAGTTATTACTACAATAAATCCCCTTCATAGTCAAGTAGGGTCCCCTGTATTTGCAGCTAACAGAGAGATAACTTTCCTCACACACAATTAACTTATCATTTTTTCTCTATTTTTGAGAGTGAACGCTTGCTTAGCCACACAAACCACAGATGATGAGAAACGGAAGACATTCAATTATTTTTTCTTCTACCCCCGATGAAATTTGAACAGTTGCACTACCATGTCATGTATCATTTTCCTACTTGACGTCTACAACATAATTTCAGTCTTTCATGTTTATCCATGATGTGTTTATTTAAAGGTACAATGTATATCATTAGCCGTTTCCACCCCATAAAATGGACAATTAAAAACAAAATAATGATTCCAATCTGTTCATATAGATGCAAGATTAGCCTGACAGTATAAGTAACCAGAGCTGCAGAAAATATTTCTTGAAGAATTCAACTCTGGAGAAAATGGTAGACAGTATTAGGCTAAGTGTCTCAGGGAAATCTATTGCTTAGATTTTCATTAATAACTACAGCATAGAGCCATGTCATTCATACTAAGAACAATTATTTGTTTTCTTCTTCATATGCATAAAATATTCACATACATATATTTTGCGAGTGGTTCATACAAATTCATGAAAGTTTCATGCCGCAAAAAGATAACTGAACAATTGGCACAACATTGAACTCATGCAATTCACAAAAGTTTCTTCCTTTTAAAAATGGCCGTCCATAATAACCTGTGAAAGCTACACCTGACATGTCATGAAAGTTTTTGGATTTTACAGGAGTAACATTTTAAAATTTATCCACAGCTTACTACATCTACAGGCTCTTATTCTTTAGCAGATATAACCTTGACCGATTGCCAATAGCTTATGCTACATGTAAACAGCGTTCGAACACGTATGAAGTATACTTCTTATTTTCTTTCTATCTGTACTGTACTGTACGCACCTGCTACAACCTAAACACAGGGACAAGCATAGATATACCGGTCAATCTATTTCTACCAATCCACCTGTCAATAGGCTCTCACTATCAGGATATAACCCAGCATGACAATCTCTCGTCTTCCACAAACTCCGCCTAAAATTAGACTCGCACTCGTCACTTTTAATTGATCATTCCATCTTACTCATCCCATCCTCTTCTTACTACAGTCTAGATCTGCTCCTCGCAGTCATTGTCAACAGGAATTAAAGTTGGGCTATTTTGAATGGATCTAAATATGTGTATCTCTTTTCTACTTCATTGTTCATCTAACAGGTGCTTTGGGAACACTTGCTGCAGGCTTTGACCCAAATTCACAAAGGAGGTTTAACTTAACCCATGGTTTAAACCCTCGTTTACATAACCCATGGTTTAAAAATTAGCGCAAAATATTAGGCGTACCTTGCCTTGCGCGCGTCTACTATTGGACCTCTGACTGTGTAGCGCTTATTTTGTGCTAATTGTAGACAATGGGTTATATAAAATGAAGATTTAAACCATGGGTTAAATTTAAACCTCCTCGTGAATTTGGGCCTTTAAGTATGTCAAATGTTTGTGCTATTAAGGGCTTGGATTGCAAACTCATTATAGTATAGGTTCACTTTGTCCTCAAAACTTAATTTGTACATACATGTAATTTAATCTGTTATGAAAAGATAAATCAGGGGTTTATTAATAAACTTTTGAATTTCACTTCCTAATGTGTAGTATTTCCTCACCATTTAATATCTTTTTAAGTTTTTGTTTGTTTTGTTTAAACTATTCAGCGCTTAGGGGTGTTTTGTATGAAAGCTCAATAAAAACTATTGTAGAGGTCCTCCAAAATTGTCAGATTTCTCTGATTTTTAGTACACAAATAGCAATATACTACCAATTCTATAAAAAGCTGTTGTTGATTGCCCTCCCCTGTTTAATAGGTGGAATATTGAACAAATGAAAACTGAGAAACAAAAAGACATATATATTCCTGCTGACTTTGGAAAATTTAGCCTTGGCTGCTAAACACCAAATCTAAAAGTTTAAATCCAAAGTTCTTCAAGGTGTTAGTACTACATGTGTTACCAACCCCTTAACCATGAGTTGTTGAATTGAACAATAAATACTGTTAATGTGAAATTAAAGATTATATGTACAGGTATGTATGTATACTTACAGGATGTGTCGTTGATCCATTCTATAGAGGACGGATCATAGCTCTGGAAATAGCTGAAGATATCCTGGGTACTCATGTCGTCAACTCCTATCAGATGAAGTGCTTCAAAACGAACAGGACTACCATCTGATTCAAAACAAGTAGAACAGTGCTTTGTTTTAAATTCAATTCAATTTTGGTTTATTGATGAAATATCCTGGTGCAGGGATGCCAGTTAATTTTATCCAATTGACCTGAAAGGAGACCCGAGCACGTTGGAGCCACGTATCATTTATTGAGAGCAAGGAGGGTGTTAACTCTGTATATTAGTTAAGGCCCTTCTGGCTCCAAACAGACGGTATGTTCTGTATAGTATGGAGCATGAAAAAGCCTGAAGCAAACAGGTTAAATGGTCTGAAAGAAGGCAAAAACCTGAAAGCTGGCATCCCTGTTTGTAAAAAAAAATGCCCAGAAAAAACTGATACATTAAAAGTCTACATAATCAACAACAATAAAATACATTAAAAATATAATAAAAGACATTCACACAAAATTGACAAGGAACAAAAATCATAAATAAGAAATTGAAGAGGAATTGTGTAAAACCTTGTATTTAAGACTAATGACAGGAACAAGCAATAGGTCTGTATTAAATCAAAACATGTACCTGGAACACAGCGGGCTCATGTCATAAACTGACCATAAAAGTTTCAATCTGTAGTCACTGAGACAAAAAGTAAAGTGTGGAGCCCAGTTTAAATCTACCAAACACTCGAGGGCCTTGTTTCATGCAGGTACTGTTTCCTTCATTCCCACTTTCCATTTGTTTAAACATAACATATTTTCTTTTCCACCAGTTACCCACATCAAGTGTGAACATGCCTTTAGTTGAGATGCGTTGGTGAATTTGGGTCCAACAGGAAGGATTAAAAGAAAGATGTCATGTCTAATCTGGATCAAACAAAATAATATTTGTATACTATGCACATCCACCTACATGTATCACTGTCATGGCATTAATGTCAATGTTCATCTCTGTTATACCCCATAAAAACTGACTCATATGATTTATTTTTTCCCTTTCATAATTTGACAGATCTCCTTATCTTCTGAAGATCTTAACATGTTAACCTTTTTTGGAAGTTTTCAGAGACTGCCCGATTCTTGCAACACTAAGCTTATTAAACATGTTTATCAGTATCTAGAATCTCAATTCACAATTTTGTCATGGTTCAACAAGCATTTAAATGTTAGGGAGATATGCTATTTTGAATATGTTATCGGGTCGTGCTGTTCATGATGATTAATACATGTAACTTGTATCTGGTCTGCTCCTACCTGTTCAAAAACATTATAATCACAAATATGTTCTTTTCAAAAGACATATTCCCCTCTTTACCAAGTCTTGATAATTCTGTTTTTAAAGAATAAACTATTGAAGGGCATGTTTCTCTCATTTTTTCATTACATATTCATAGTTAGCATCAAGGAATGAGCCAAAAGAGAGAGAGAGAGAGAGAGAGAGAGAGAAAAAAAGAGGGAAAAAAAAGAAAAGGAAGTGGAGAGAGTACTTGAATGCATTATAGTGAGAGTAAGATAAATATAGAAAGTGGGAGAGAGAAATAGAAGGGGAGAGAGAAATAGAAGGGGAGAGAGGTAGAGAAAGAAAGGGAGTGATTGATGTAGATACGCAGAAAGAGAGAGAGACTGGGGTGGGAGGGGGTAGAGGCAGAGGGGGTAGAGGCAGAGAGAGGGAGAGAGCATGTTACCTATTTTAGATCCTGGGGCTAGTACAACGTTTGATATATCCTCCTGTTCCTCCTCCTTCTCTTTCTCTCCTGATTTATCTTTGCTTGATGCGCCAAACCTCTTGGCCCTGTCTTCTCTCTTCTTACGGGCTTCCTGAGAAGAAAAGAAAAATAATAGAGATTTAAAAAAAACTGTGAAATACATTCAACCACTATTGAATTGAATTGAATTGAATTAAATTGAATTGAATTTATTCACAACTTTCAGAAAAACATGCAAAGTCAAATAATACAATTCAAATATTTCTTACAAATATGAATAAACCAATAAAATGGAGGATGAACTAAAGGTATTATTATGAAGTGGTTGGAGTATCAAAAGTTACAGAAACTTATAGGTAGATGATCTTACACACAATGCAAAAACTAACACAAACACACAAAGGGACAAAGAAATGATACAATGATATTTACACACATAAAAAAGTGCGGTTGTCAAAATCTAAGCTTCTGCATCAGGTGAAGTTTAAGCTTACTTCCTTCAGTTAAATTGGCTGATCACTTCTGAGCTCATCAGTGAAATTCAGTAGAAACAAATAAACAGCATATAGTTTTTTTAAATACTGACATGCACTTTTCAATAGGCTTGTTTTGAAATGGTTATGGTTGAAAAATGCAATGTAGTTAAAAAGGATTTGTAATTATCCTTATTTCAATAAAAACATAACAAGCACAATTTATCCAGGAAGAAGTAAATTTGAACGAGTGTGAACAACTGCTACCGTGTTGAGGGTGAGTGGGAACACTTTCAGAGCGTGCCGAGGTGTAAAAGTAAGCTAATCAATAGCTTCCCTTTACAAAGAGAGACTTATCATCACGACTTATCTGCCTCAGGCTTCCTTAACTTCTCTATTATACCTACTTAAGTTATCATGACAATCTTAATTTCTTCGAGATTTACCGGCTTAAAACACTTCCAAACATTGCATAGGCACGGCGCACCGAATGGCAGGGAAGCGTGCGGCTGTGCTTGTACGGACGTTTCCTGATAACATAATTTCACCTATTTACCAAAATGAACACAATTAAGCCCAATATTTCTCTCTCTCTCTTGTAACTCATTCAGTCACTCTTACTCATAATATTCCAATCTCTTTTCATTGGTCAATTACGAGCTTTAAAGCCTTGCGATCGCGTCTTCTGATAGCTCTAAATTAGATAACGGCTGGTGTGAATCAAATCTTTCCTTGGGAAATATTCCGTCACGTGAATATTCCAATCTTTTTTTTCTTGGGGTGCTATAGTTTCAGTTTCAGGGTGCAGTAGGCTGTCATATCCTCAACGGAGTAGCACAAGTAGTAAAACATATAAATTCAATTAAGATTCATTGTAGGATATATCAAAGATGATTATTGCCTCAGGTCTTTTGTATATCAGTTTGTCATTTTGGATGGACTCAGGCTCATCCTAATGTCAGTCAGGAAATTTGAGTAATCCATGTTGCCAAAGAAAATTCACATACCATAATCAATGTTCTCTTTTTTTATGAAAGGAAGCGTTGGTAAAAGCTCTTTAAAAAAAAAATACATGAAAATCTGATCATAACATCTGTTTTGGGGTCAGAAGGGCGCAAAATCATGTCATTTGTGCACAGAATTAACACCTTTCTGGCTCTAAACACACTTGATACATTGTGTAAGAAACAACCACCTTTAACTTAATATTCCAATATAGTTGTAGTTGTGATATGATACACAGAATCACTATTACCCTGTACAGCATTAGATAATTTTTGCTTGATTAATTGCATCACAGATTTTATAGGATTTGTAGTTCTACAACATTTGCTTTGCTGACATTTGATCTGTATTTATTTCGCTAAAGGCAAAGTTTAATGTTAATTTTGCGATTGTGAATTTTAGGTGGGTTCAGGAATAAGGTTAGAGTTAGGTTCAGAATCTAGTTACTCTATTTTCACCACAGAGTAATTGTTGATGGAGCACATTGTAGAACAAATTGGGTTTTATAGGACAGGGTTTATTAGGGGTATAGGTAAAGATCTGTGCAGGACAGTTGTTTTAATATTGGCAAGTGTTTAGTGCCTACAGACTTCAGTTGGTTAACATAATTCAACCTAAACAAATTCAATTTAGATATCCTGAAACTTTTTTGAAAGTTGGCCAAACTGATTATGATACAAAAGTATTTAATATCCAGCAAATAACAGCAAATAAATGTCTTGACCCCATTTCCTTATCTATCTTCAGCTGTATGAAACAATGAAACAAAAATCTCTAACGGATACAGATCTCTTTCTTAATCAACTTCCATGCCTTGAGCACACTTTCACAACACACACAACAAGTGTTGAAGCTTTGTGACAGCACAGCTAGCATTGACATCACACACCTCTCACAACATCTGCTCCGAATAAAACCCGAAAATTAGATTACGGTTCTTATCTCAAATTTGTCTACAGAGTGTCTAGATTTCACCAAAACTGTTGGAAATTATTAGAAACTAATCAAGAAGGTCTTTTGGGACATGTTACCCTAAGGGTGAGATTTCACACTCTCGATTGTATTATTATTAGAAAGATGGATATATGTACATGTACGTGAGTGCATCAACCCACTCACCCTGCCCGCCGCCGCAAGGTTAAAGAGCCCCCAAGCTGTGGATGTACGCCGAGATCACAGTACTGAGGAAGACGGACAGCATTTCATTCTAGAGACATACAATTAACGGTTCTCTTGGGGAATTTGACATTGTTCAGATATTTATTAATTGACCCACTATAAGATGTTATCGGTCACCAAGAGTGCATTTTGATGTAATGACAGATGAATCTTACGCAATGCGCAAACCCTCCACTGACTTCAGAAGAACCATCCCGTAAGGAAATTCATCATCACAAATCCCTGACAAGAACCAGGACTGAACAATTTTCCAGCAAGTTCTGAGTAATTTCAAAGTGGGGCAAGAGTTTTGCTGCGTGCAAGATTTGCACACATAAATGGTATTCCCACAAGTCTGGTGTAGGCGAACTGTGAAATATTGCACATATGGAAACTTCTGAGAATGTCTCTTCAACCTACATGTAATCTGAAATTCACTTTTTTAATTTGGTCTGACGGAGCCAAGACTCTATTTATAATCATATAAAATCATTGTCTGAAACAAAGAGCCATAACAAACTGGCAAGTTAAAACCAGAAACTTTTGCATAGCAGCATTCCATTTTTTTACATTAAGAATTATATATTAAACTTGTTATTTTTCTCTCAATATATCATTTGATCATGGTCTGTACCCTTAATATAGAAAGGAGGCACGTTTATACACATCCTCCTGAATTTAATAGATCTAATCCTTTATCCACAATTCAGAAATAAGGTATATTTAAAAAAATCTCAGTTACATGTGTACAAACAAATGGAGAGCATTTCACCATGAATATCAAAGAGCTGTCAATTAAAGTTTAGATTTAGATGTAGATTACAAGATAAGAAATCATAACTTTCTGATGATCCCATCAGATTTCTCACAAACAATTAAAAACTAATTTGATTTCGGGACGGACTTCCCTTTGAAGTGGATGTCCTTTATTACCCATTTCCAGACTTTGCCGGAAGGTAAAGGGGTCAAAAGTTTCTTTGACGCTTGCAAATATTTTGATATCAAACAACAATATTGTTTTTATAAAATTATTTTTTATCAACATTGCAATTTTTGGTATCGATATGAATCATAAAGATCTTATGATAAAATATGAATATAATTATGTAAGCCCTGCCCATAGCACTTTCTATTGGGCTAAATTCTCTTAATTATAGACCTGTTTACTAATGTATTTCAATTTATGAGTGTTTCTTCCCCAAACCCTTGATGACCAATTGTTTGATTCCCCTACTATGCAAAATGGTATCTCTATGAATGGAATTCACATTGCATGCACTTGTTGTTGCCATGTCAGACAAGCCTCTGACAAACTTTTTAGTTGTTCAACAAAATTTTGTTCAAAATGTATGCATAGAATTAGTGAACACATTTATTTAATGAAGCCCATTGCAATGTGACAATGAAAGTCATGTCAAACAAAGGGAACACATTGGTCAAATTTCTTTAAATATTGATCTGGACCTTTAAAAATGAATTTTTCTAATGCAGAATATGGTCCAATATCTCTGCAAAAAAGCCAAACTACATTCCTGAGCAACAACAAAATTTCTTTTTAGAAGAAAATTTGTGCCAATGGAATATTTAGCAAAGCTTACCATGCAAATTATGTGGGACAACTGTAAGCTCTAACACTGATATAAATGGTATTTAATGAGGCCTCGTCCCTTGCACAAGGAACTCTCATTTTTGGACTAACACTAATCAAGATTGAGTAGTAAAGCTTATCCTGCCCTACCCAAGTCATGTTCTCATTTCATCACATTAATGAGCTCCAGCCCTTTATATGTTTCTCATTTAGACATCATACGTCTTTGATCAACTTGGGACTTCCCAGGGGTACATTGGACAAAAATCAGACATGACTTCTAGATCTAGATCTCAATAAAGATAATTCTAATTAGATGAAATATGATCCATTTCACTGCTTTTCTAATTTTGACTTAATTTGTGGGATGATGAAAGCACAAAGAACAGAACATTCACAATCACTTTGGATCCTCCCTCAAAAGGCATATGCAGAGACTCTCACCCACAATGTATTTTTTTTCAGTACCGGTACAGGGAATAATTTTCCTGGTATCGCATCGCAATTTGCTATGCATTTTTGCATGACTGCTATACAAAATATCTTGTGTGTAGCAGTTTTCTTCCATAGAAATGTACAGAATTTAATTTGAAATATTTATCCATCAGCTGAAATTGCTAATCAAAAAATTTGAGGAAAATTATTCCCTGCCGGTACACAAAAAGGAATTTGCATTTCTTTGTGCAATTTCATAAAAATGAAGATATTTGATCATTTGTAATCATTTGTTATATTTGATAATCTTAAATTATGCTGTAGAAAACAAATGTCTGTGTTTCTGGGTTCATTTGCAGCAATAGGAGAGTTTGGTCCAAAAACTTGTATGTTGATTCATGCAAATCATATTCTTGTTAGGATATTAAGAATATGATTTGCATGAATCAACATACAAGTTTTTGGACCAAACTCTCCTATTGCTGCAAATGAACAAACCTTCCAGAGATCTACAAAATGATTGTTACATAAAAAATAATTACAAGAAATATCTGTGGAACTTACAGTTCTTGCAAAACCTCTAATGAAAACTGAAATCATGACAAGTACTATTTAAAGAACTGGTTCAAAGTTTTAATATCTCATGACAGTTCCCTTCTACACCTACAAGAGTCATATGATTGTGAGAGAGCTTTCAATGGTCTTTCTCATTCTGGAAACTTGGCAAAGAAAGAAAAGGTTAGAGTATTTGAATATATGTCAGGAGGAATAGTTACAGAAACGGTCACAGGCTCCTATTTCTTGTGAGGATTTTTCAAAGAAATATCCCAAATTCAAAATTTACTTCATCTGAATGTCACACTTGACAGCTTCACTTTGATCAACTATCAATATCAAACTCATGTCCCTTTGAAAAAGCACTGTACATTAAAGTTGTCTCTACTTATAGTGTACCTGGTAAAGGTTCATATATGTACTAAATTAATTTATTCTGGTTTAACAACTTCAGCAAGTTTAGAGGACTGGTGGTAATCCTTGAAGGGCATAATTAGAGGCTAGCTAGTGATTATGAGTGCTGAGCTTACAACAACATCATCATCATTACAACAACAAAATTAAAAACAGCAACAAAAGCAGCAGCAGCAAAAAAATAGCAACAGAAATGGCCAATTACGCATCATCTGGGGTCAATAATTACATTACCTAATAAGATGAAGGGATATTGGCTACCATGCTAATTTATATTCTGTGTGACACTGACAAGATCAGTATTTTTTCTAATAATCAATTTTCCTACAGTGAGTCAGAAGCAGTTTCAAAAGCCTTTTCCATATGTTTTGGAAATGTGTGAACATTACAACAACTTATTACATTATGAGAACATGATTTCTTTGAGACATACATAAGGTATTGAAATCGCTCACAGGCTGATTTCTCAAAAGTGTAACTTGTGATCATCATGTTACTAATTAAATTTGGTGTGAAGAGAGAGATAAACAGAGGATAGAACCTGCAAAGTATCACCCAGAAGACATGGTGAAGTCTGAATGTCTATCTCGTTTTACAGACGACTGTGACTGCCGTGCCTTGCAGCAGTGCCGCTGTGCTGGCTGACAGAGGAATCCTACAGCTATCCATGCTCTCTGCCAGAGTTCTGGCTGCCAGACTAGGCTAGACTTGTGTCTGCCAGCTAGCTAGCTCATGACCTGTTATCTTAGCTAAGCAGTATTGTATTCTTCATGGGTATGGTTTGTTTCAGAGGCAATCCAACTACTGCGACATGTTGAATTAAATGTTAAAGTAGAATATTTTCTGAGAGAGAGAGAGAATTGGAGGGGGGTAGGTGAAAGTTTGAAAGGAATAAGACAGATGATAAGAAAGTTTATACTTTGAAAGCTGAGATTGCTAAATGTATGAATTTCAAACTAGGGAATCAGCCTTTTGAAAATGACACAATTTTGGATAATTCTCCTGCTTGTCCTACATCAAAATATCAGAAATTTCTATTCATCTTCTATGTGACTTTCATAATCTACTTAAGGTCTATATAGATACTCAAGACAGTACATGTATTATGCCTTTGGACAAACAAATCATTTGTATATGATCCTCCAATTAAAGAATCCTGCTCTGCAATAAAATTAAGAAACATCATATATTTTAAAATAAATTATTTACTTGTACAGGAGCAAAAGGGAGAGTTAATTGTCTGATACTACATCACAGTAATATTACCTAGTTAGCCAATTTGAAATTTCCATACGTGTGACAGTGATCTCAAATTTTCAAATATTTAGTTGACTTTATTTTTTTCTTTTTATCTAACTTTGTTCAAACTTTTTCTGCCTCTCATAATTTCCTACAATACAGACTTACATGAACAACTGGGATTGCAATTGGAATATCAATAGGCACACTAAATTAATTCAACATCTCATCTTGCTAAGAAAATAGATAACAGGCTTACAGTTACTGATTTGTTTTGCTTAACTTAGTGTATCATTTCTTCAAGTTATAGAATGATTTTTTTTTATTGGCAGGATTAACTCAGATATGCATTCATTTCTCCAAATAAGTGGAGTATCTGTACATTTATGAAAATAATCTCAACCAGTTATAATCTCCATTTACCAATAGTAATCTGGCATTGAACACTAAATAAAGTAAAATAAATAAATCATGTCACTCGACATGCATTGATACAATTATGTGAAAGAAACCTACATGAATTTCAGACTTCATGCTAGGATAATTTCATTTCTGAGAAAATCAAGACAATTTCAAACAATCTCTGAACCAGTCTTCGATATTATTGGGAAAATTGTCCAAGGTCCGATCTCGTTACCGACTTCAAGCAGCTGTTTCCTCATCTTGTTAAGAGTTTGAGAACTCTATAAATCATCCATTTTTGACAAGTTAGCCTGGAGAATTGGACGCAGACATGAGGCACCCTGGCTGTATGATCATGGACCTCCACGGTATGATTCATGGCAAGGATAGCTAGCTAGGGTCTAGTTTACTTGATACAGTTATCAAACAGCCACTGCAATGTTTTAGTGCTTTAGCTTTATAGGAAAGGGGAAAGGCTTGGTCTAATATTTTAGATTTCATTTATTTGTCAACATTCAAGTTTTTAAAAAACATACAAAAACAAAATAATGTACAATTTATCCATCATAAAATAAAAAGGAATACATACATAATTTAGAGCGCCAGGAGTATCAAGTCTGACAGACATGAGCACTACAAGAACCCACTATTATTATTATTATTATAAAAAGAAAAACAAGCAAGTGAGAAATGGGGTATTAATGAGTAAGATTTTGATACTTTCCCCTTGTAAAACACAGTCTGTTGACTGATTTAAAAGCTTAAAACTGGAAAATGATTTTGTGGGGGGGGGGGGGGGGGGTTTGATAATAATCACATTTTATGAATCCAATGTAAATCATATTGTTCATTTCATACATACCATTTCGGGACAGGCTACTATTCTACATTTGTCATAAGATGTAAAGTTTGTTTTAGTAGTACTTACATGACAACAATGCCATGACAGAGAAATCGTTTCACTACTAGGTTCGGAATTTAAAACCAGAGTGCTTACAAAATAATATGATTTTCAAAAACAAACATCTCCAAGTTTCTTCAATTTTTTTAATCAATTTTGTTTTCTTCATTTACACAGATGTTTCTTCACAAGTTCACAAGCCCCCCTCATAAAAACATTACCTAAATGGTTTGACAAGTACATGTCACAGAAATTCTATATAATAACTTTTCTGCTTTCACTTATTTGCGGAATAAGCATACTGCCTCTCATGCACTGTGAGTAATTATCCAAAAAGATTATTTAAAAAGAAAGTTTACATAGACTGCCAATAAGCATAATGAACTACCGTAAACAATCACTGCACCCTCCTTTACATGAGCAAACCCTTTCATACACGTACAACACAACGATAAGCGTAAGACCGTAAACAATTGGTGTAACCTAGTTTACATCATTCTGTAGCTCAGCTAGCTCTATGGATCTGTGCTGCGATGACAGACCTTAACTCCCTGGTAGTAGCTGGGGACGGACCCACTGGCACCACAGCTAATACCTCCTAATCTAATTTCCCTAATTCTTGTTTTAGCAGATTTTAATAGCTCATCAAGAAGCCCTAGACCTTCCCTGCTTACGCTGTGATTGCTGTGCTGCTAGATGTTGACATGCTGACAACTTCTTTCCCATGTACTTTCATTTTAAACTGTTGGAATTTGATGAAAATTATCAATAAAATATGACAAGTCTTTGGTTCATGTAGTTGGTGAGCCTTGAATGTGATAATCAATTAGAAATAATATTATCGAAAAGAAATTGTATTTATTGTCTGTTTGGACCCAGAAGGGTGTCAAATCTACCTATTCTTCTTCTCGAATTCCTCTGCATGGCAAAGAATTTAACTGCGTTTCATTATAAATGAACAGGGAAAATGGTTGTACTATTTGAGTTGGTTATATTATTTGAGTTGGTTATATTAGGTGAGAAAATTGGTGTTTTAAGGACAGATATAAAGATAAATCATATACTTTTTATACACAGCGTCAATTAAGGCCCCTCTGGTTCCAAAAAAGACAATATGTACAACAAATATGATAGGGGTACTCATTAAAGTCAGAAATGTTTACAATGATTAAAAGAAATCCTCAGTTACACTTAAAATGTTTATATTATGATCATGACTTAATGGGTTTCTGCCATTGTTGTGACTGTGAGCCCTGCATTAGGCATCTCTAATTCACTTTACTGTTAGCATACAGTAGTACATACCAGCAATACATACTTTGTAAAGTTTACTTTATAAGGGCTACTAGTTGGTTCTACCCAATGCGCCTGGAAAAAAAACCCCAACAAAGTGGTAGATTCCCCATATGCATGAGAAAGGGCCTGGAAATTTATACCTCTACTAAATTCATTTTAACAATTATAAAGGGAAAAGAGAAGGTAAAGGAAAACAAAATTGCAGTAAATGGCAACAAACTGAACTGAATTCTGCCCTTATTAAGACATGTACAGAAGGGCTTTGAAAGGAAAGAATCTCTTTAGATAATGGGTCTGAATTTATATGTTATTTCACTTTGAACTTTATTTAAACAGTCAGGGGCTATTCATTCAATTGTGAAATTAGAACTATCTAAAACTATCGATGGTACTACCCAATAAATCTGAATCAAAAGAGAAAACATAAATGCATCATATTGCAGTGGCTTTTTGTTATAATGCACTTTGAATGAAAAAAAGAATCTTTTAAATCCAGACAACAATTTACATTTTTAACACTAATACTTGGAACAGAATCAAAATGTAAGAGGTGGAAACTCTCTGTCTGCAAACTAACAAGTAACACGCTCAGATTATCAAGACAAATCAATACAATATAGAATAGCAGTTGGTCGTTTTCACATATTGCATTTAACAGAGTTATGTTTCATTGAGTTCAAAATATGTTTGATCTAAAAACAATGCTTAAAAAGTTACAAATTATCACCGACCTCCTAACTAGGTAAAAATAAATTGATTAGTAGGCCGGCAAAAGACCTCTCATTTTAATCATGGACCTATGTGTACAAGAGACGTTCCATTCAAACTTACACGGTACTAAAAAAGTTCAATGTTAATGGCGTTTGGGCAAATTAAGTTCCTTGCCGATATAAGCCCCACAACCAAACCAGTGCGAGGAGTAAACACCACAAAAAAACTCAGTTAGTTAACAATAATAATTTTAAAAATTGATTCTTACCTTCGATGTTATATCTAGTCCAGTCACAAACTTGGCACTGTTCTTGTTCTCATAGCGTTTCACATGCTTCTGCTTCTTCTGTTGTGATAAATATATATTGAGAGAGAGAGCGAGTTAAGGATAGAAAACAGGTTGACACCACTACTAGTCACTGACTGACTGACTGACTATCTATGAGCGGGAGGCTTAATCCTGAGAGCCTGTCTTTGAGAGGCGTCACGTTGCCCCCTTCCCCTTGTTGACGTTATCCCCTTCCCGCATGGAGAGTCTTTTGGCTATCACCCCGTGCGTCTTGACATCCCATAGGCTTGCTTACGAGCTCATGAATATTCATGAGGCAAGCTTAACATGCTCGTAGATCTTTCTTTGAGATACTGTTTTGTTTTTATCATAACATTGCTAATTTGTCTGCTCTTGATTATTAGTGTGCAAATGTTATTGACAGTTATTTACATCTTTCAAAATGTGTTTTCCTGTCTCCATTTTAAAGTCTTGTGTATCTTCTTCTTTTTTTTCTTCTCATGCTATCACTCCCTGCTTTCATACCACATACTCGTAATACTGATCTTGTATGAATATTCATGGAGAAAATAAACCAAGCTTTAAACACTTATAGTTCTTTGAGATATTGTTTTTGGTTTATCATAACATTTTGTCTGCTCTGCTCATTAATGATCTGCTCGGTGAAAATAATTAAATCATTAAAGCCATCTCTATGGATTTCTATCCCCATTTTTCTTCATTATTATTTTAAACATATTTCTTTTAGTTTAAACCCCCTTCACCTCCATCCCACATTTAAAAAGTTAAAACTCAAAATAAAAGTCAATATATAACAGTTGAGTTGAAAGATCAGATTTATCATAAACATAATGAATAATAAATTAATTTTCCAGATTTTCATGCAAATAATCAATTTACATTTTTATTTCACCCAATTTTATGAGAGAAATAAATTAAAATTTAAGGTAAAATTTTGAAATTACCAACATGAAACTAATCAAATTTACACATTGATAATAATGACTGTAAACATAAAATTAATTTCAATTTGTAAATATTTTATCCATAAGCTAATTTGCTCAAGGAAAAGGGGACCTTTTCACTAAAATTGAATTAAATCCAAATCAACCCAGACTACACTTATCCAGAATGTAATTATGATAAATACCCTGTGAAATCTTTGTACCACTGCCACAAATTCCTTCTCACCAAATCAAATAGTAGTTATGTTATAAAATTAAAAATCAAACAAAAACAAATCATCTATACTGTTTGAGTCTCATGTTGTACTGGAGGGGGGGGGGGGGGGGTATGTGGAACACTGCATAAGATTAAAAAGTATACTGGTACATTGACTAAGCTGATAATTAAATTATATGAAAACTAACAATCAGCTAATAGAGGTAATGGCAACGAAAAGTCATGGAGAAAGCACTTTGAACCAATCAGATGCTTATCTCATTAGTGGTCATACAACAGTACATCAATTTGAACCAATCAGTTCTCTAAATAATGAATATTCATAGAGCAATAAACCCCTTAGAACCAATCAGTCATTTGTTCTTATGAATAGTCATTATGTAGTACACCACTTGCATTCTTGGAACCAACCAATCAGCTACCTATGCTCATGAATATTCACAAGATAGTAAAGCCATCATATCCCTCAGTGGGTTGGGGACTGCTAAGCCCTGCGTGTTTCCCTCTCTTCCTCTCTTGATCACTTCCCCCCTCCAGCTGAAAGCCTGTTCCTCGCACTGCTCAACGATGGACAAACGCCTGTCAATAACTCATCAATATTCATGTTTGGGCTGACCTTGACATACCTCATGAATATTCATAATTATTGAGAGAATAAGTCTCCCCATTCTATTAGTCGGATGTCCGGATTATTATGAGTGTGAATGGAGTAAAAACATTGTCATGTGGATTGCATTAATGTGTCTGTTTGACCATGAACCTAATAGAATGGACTATCGACGGCAAGAGTAGTAAAAGTAATGATAGCTACCACCTGTTCTTATGTCTTACTTTCCTCTATGTTTTAAGTCTGACCGCAACGCTGTGGGCATGTTTTGATAAGCTCCGATAAGGGTCCTTTTGTCCTATGAGATCCACCGGGATTTTGCCGCCCTCTATCAGCCAAGTCGCTTCGCACTGACCAATGCTTCCCACGATTTGCGCTTCTCATTTCATGAATGAATCGTGACAGGAGAGCCTTTTGCCCATGCGCAGCTAAATACTACGTCTATAGTGCCCCGGATGTAAATATGAGGTTTACGTCCTGTTCATGCTCGCCAATCTGTAAAAAAAGCTGTTGAAATCGGTGATTTCTTCGATTTTTTACGAATTTGTGTTGGTGTGTAGCAAACTCATCATATAAGCAAGGAAAGTCACCACAAGAGCTTACAAAATACAGTTTAAAAAGTGTTTTTTTCTCCTGTTTCCGTTGATTTCTCTGTGAAACCAACGACGTTGTGGTGATCACAAATCCTTCGTTTGTCGAATACAATCATTCGTTATTTGTTGCGTTTGCGTGCGTTTTTTTTGTAGGCATTGGAAGAATGGGGTTGTTTTTCATGAGTGCTCAGAAAATCTGTGGTAATGCGTGATTTCTTCGCATCATGACCACTAAATTGCCGTGCCTTTGTCTAATCCAAATTGCACATGTAGTCCAGAGATGCCAACTTTTGGAAATCAGAAATAGGGAGGATTTGTAATCGACACCAATTAATGTGCGCGTAGCGCACATCTCGAGCGCGTAGCGCCCGACACATGCGGCCGGGGTCCAGGGCCCGCCTTAGGGCCCTGGAAGCTCTGGGGTTCTAGATGCTCTCTGGTGCAATCTGAGCCTTATTTTGGAGCATTTTACATGTGTATTTAGTTAAATAATTCCCCCTTTTTTTTTAAATAACATAAAAATTGTACAAAATGCATGATGAATTACTTTCAGACTTCCGATTACACAGGTACTTGATACTGTATTCGGTCTTATACTTCCGAGACCATTTCCTGGTCTTATTTTGCTGATTTTCCGCCATTTGGATTCTGTGGCAATATCCACGCATTGGTTACGGCGATCCATATGCTGAAACAATCTTTCGCTACTCTTAATTTGTCTTTTAACATAGTGGAATTATTACATGCTTAAGTTAGCAGATGATATTTCTCTTTCAATTCACAGATATATATACTGATAAGCGCCCTCCAAAAAAAATCATAATAAAAAAAAAAAAAAAAAAAAAAAAAAAAAAAATCATTTTTTTTTTTTTTTTTTTTTAATAAATCGGGAGGATAAGGATGGTGATCGTAAGGTCGGGAGTTGGGGTGAATTATCGGGAGCCTCCCGATAAAATCGGGAGGGTTGGCATCTCTGGTAGTCCCATTGATAGAGATCGGCGGGTGCTTTTTTTTTCAAGTTATATTTTGGACTTGTTAATCCGAGAGTGACTGCTTTTTTTTTTTTCTTCTTCCCTCAGATTTTATCTTATTTTATCTTGATGTAGGCCTACTATATGTGTACGTTTTTTTTTTGAGAATCTAGAAATTAGGATAAATATCTGTGTCCGTAAATTTGGGAATTGACCATTGCAAAATATTCAACATTTCCGTCGTCTAGACTGTCGATATGGACTGCCCATCATAATCATAAAGTTCTTCCATATTTATGTCATCTAATATGATAATCCTGCCCTTCTAATTACTTTATAAACAACACATGACTCATGAGTACGAGAAAAATATATATTATGGAACAATATACACACATCGAAATAAATAATAATTGTTAGTATAAATACAACGCTGAAAGCAATAACAATAATATCGTCAGGCTCAAAGACGAAAACATGTTCGCTACGACCGCATGGCGGAGAGCGCTCATACAATTTAACACTAGGTTCTCAACGATTTGAAGGAGCAGCGAACAACCCCAAATCGCGAGCTTGCTGTTGCGATTATGCAAGATTGCGCAAGTGATCGCATCCAGCTGTCGGGTTGCGGTGGGACCACCGCTGGGTTTTTGCATCGGCGCGAAATTTAAACCTTGCCGGTGGAACTCATAGGATCAAAGAAACTGCTTCGTCGATAGTCCATTCTATTACGTCTATGGTTTGACATTCTGAAGGGATCATTGTCATTCACACCTCATTTTGTTCAACTTCATTGCTGTGAACTATTGGGAAGTGTGATACACTTGACTCACAATTATCACTATAAAAAATAAATAAATAAATGAATGAATAAATAAATGAATAATGAATATATAAATAAATAAATAAATGAATAAATAAATGATAAATAAATAAATAAATAAATAAATAAATAAAACATCTAAATAAACCCAAATATATACAAATATAAATAGGGAGGAAAAAAGAAGAAGAAGAAAGAAACCACCCTACTTATTTCACTATTTTATTGATCAAAGTGCAATTCCAAACCTACAACGTTAGTCATCAAACCCTGACTCCAAATTAATGAAATTGATAATGTCAATTGATGGGTGAAGATTGACCCAGCAAAGCAGCTCCGACATCTTCATACAGTCTTACGGTCTAGACCCTGTCTTAATTATTGAGACTGACCAAGGCCCTGTTTTATAAAACTTGTTATCAATTACAAATGCTGAATTTCTATGACAAATTTGATCTCGGCCAATCAAGTACCGGGGGTACCACAATTTCAGTAGCTTATAACAGTTATTGTAACTTGTTATCGATAGCAAGTTTTATGAACAGAGCCGAGGCATTTTTCGTGCAAAAAAACTACCTCAATTTCATCAGCTGGTCATGCTACTCATATCAAGATCACACAGGTGCCCTAGTCTAAAGACAAAGCTCTATTTTTTAACTTCAATTAGAAACTTGAAATACAACAATTTTGAATAATGGCCTGAGCTACGCCTGGCTGGTTAATGGTTTATTTTACCTGACTGCTAAGAACTGGAATGCTTGAACATTTACATGTACATACAATATGTAAGTGATTAACCGGGGAACTGAAAAACTTGGTAGTGAGGATTAATGCCTTTGATAACAAAGGGCACAAGCGCATCCAATTGGCTTTGAACCCTCGTCCTTTCAGTTACAAGACCACTGCTTTACCAAGCCATCTCACGTCCTCTTACAGTACTTTGGCCGTCTCTGGTCTTGTCAGGAACAGTTACAGAAAATATGGACTGCAATTTTCAGTGTTATAGTTATTAAAGGCCCTACATAAAAAAAAAAAGCAATTGTCTTTCCCACCTACACAAGTATAGTCCTGTGAACTTTACTTGGCTCATACATACATGTACATGTAGTCACGAATATATTAATGAGTCATTTGTGCTAGCATGTGTGTGCCAGCGTGTTCAGGAGACCTTGGCTCATGCATATTCATGCTTTATGGTAATGAGTGAGTTGTCGTGCCAGCCGTAATAGGACTAGGAAGTGTGATAATGAGGTCCCAGTGGCTGTCACCTCTCATTCAGACAGTATTCACCGCTCCAGGGAAATCAATAAATAGACTCACATGTGAACATGTTAGGCCTGTCCACACTCCCGCTTCACGATTCTGACCTGCTGTTCGAATCGGAATGTGAACATGCCCCACCATTTTCCAACTCACACGGGGCTAGAGAGACTTGTCAGTTTAGGATATAACTGATTTCTGTAGAGAGTTCAAGAAAGTGTTTACTATTAAACGTGAATGTTAAGAGGTTCACATTGGGAAGGGCATTCTGGATGGTAGTATTACCCTTGATTCTACTAGGGTTCACATAATTTGGGCTATTTACATCAGTTTTAATAAACTTGTCATGTATTTTGTTGTCTTGTTTCGCCCACTCAGTGTGTCCTGCCGCTGCACTATTGTCCTTTGGCAAGACATTAATCTAAGTTTGCCTCTCTCTACCCAGGACTTAAAAGAGTACAGGTAGGAATGAATTCCTTGAAGCTGTGAGCAACGGTTTCAGTAGCCTACCAGAGCATGGGGAATATTGGAGCGCCTTGAGCACCTTGCGTTGTGGATTATGCGCTATGAAAATATCCAATATTATTAAAACTACTACCCTCTATAGCAATTACTCCCCTCCCCCTCCCCCCCCCCCCCCTTGTGAATATAACCCTCCCCTTTGGGATAGTTGTCTGTGGAGCGCAGAGTGGGGTGATGGTTTTGATGGTTGGGGGCTGAGGGTTACCCACCGGAAGATTGCCAAGGGGGGGGGGGGGGGGGGGGGGGTAGATATCCTAAGGGAGTAGTTGTTCTACAATTATTTTGAAACCATTTTTATCTTCTCCTTAAACACGGTTGTGATGAATATAATCTCAAGCAAGAGAAGATCACCACAGACTCACAAGGGGACCATGTGACCTATAATATAACAAATCAGATTAGAGAAGATAGATAGTAAAGGTTAATTGTCTATTAGTCCCATGTGACTCAATACATGTACAGTAAATGGAATAGTAAGCATGCTGCATTTAGTACACAGCAAGAATATGAGTAACGTATCACTCATAAGCATAGTTTTCATTCAGAAATTCACTCATTTGAAATAATAAAAATTAATTCAATAAGTTGATCATATTAGGACTTAACCCCCCCCCCCCCCCCCCCCCCAGAAAATCAATCATGGACAATTATCCCCAACCCCTCGGCAATCACCCCGGATAACAAACTTACTCATTAACTTTCCCCTCTGAAATCTAGGTAGAGTGTGTTTTAATGTGAGGGTAGTTATTGGGTCGAGGGGGAATTGGTGGTATGTCCTAGCAAAAATTTAACATCATATTACAGAGAATCCTTTGAAAATAAAAGGCCAATAGCCTAACCTCTGCTATTAAAGAGACTTTAATATGCAAATTAGGGAACACTTCTCCATATACTACTACTTGATATTAAGGAGAAAACGTCTAAAAACGACAAAATATATCCTCTGAGCTGTTAACCCACCTGTTATTCATGAGATGTGTCTGTAACCCGAGGGTAATTCTTCATTTCTTGAAACTCACACTATTCCTTAGACTAACTAGGATCTTGGTGGGACAGTAAACTAGGGTATGAGGGTATAGATCGAGAGAGAGAGAGAGAGCGGAAAGATGTCATATTAGTTATGTTCACATGGCATCGTTGTAGTTTAAACAAAATTGAAGTTTGCACTTCACGATGAGGGTTCACACAGGACTGAAAAAAAGAGTGTCTTAAGTGTTTAATTACAAGCCGGGCAAGCAGTCATTTTAACCACAAGCTGGCATACCCTCGAAGTTAAATGCATCCACAATTCCACATGGCACATAACTTCAAGTGAAGACCCATTGCTGTTTGCAGTAGTTGCGCTAACCTTAAAATTGCTTGTGGTTTATAACTTTGAGTAAACTTACAGTTTCTGCAATGTCCCAAACTACAAGATAACTTCAGAATTTAAACATTCAAATTTTCAGTTGGTTGTTTTACTTTGAGTAAACTTACAGTTTCTGGACTGTCCCTACTTCGAAGTTTGAAACCACAACCTTAAAGTAAAAGTTGATGGACTGCCGTGAGAACCTATCAATTGAAGATGAGGGCTAAGAGGAACGGGAAGGAATAAAAGCTAAGCTGGATGAGGGTCACAGTTTTCATTGATTCCATACGGGCTCAAATCCCTATCTTCCTTCTCATCTGATTAGCGTGGTGCCAGTCTCTTGGGAACAGAATTACCAGATCTATTTTTTCCCTCACGTTAAACTTTCTAAAGGGGATATATTCCAAGAACGACGAAAGCGTCAGCTGATCGTATTTACACGCATCTTCTTGAGAAGATGTAAACAGTATAATTCGGAATTTCAGATAGTTGTTTAATACTATTCTTCATCAGAGAGAGAGAGAATCAAAGAAACACATCAAAAATGTCCTTCAAAAATTATATATATATAACCCTACATGTTGTACTAAAAACCGGTATATTACGCTAACCCTAACCCTAAACCTAAATTTAAAACAATATAACTATCGGTAATTAACTAATGATTAAACTTATTGTTTGTTGGGATGCCTTTAAGTTTCCTCTGCCTGCAAACGTAGGTAGAGGGCAAATGTCCTGCTAATGACCATGTCTACTTAATGACACATTTTTTCACTACATACATGTATGTCCATTTAATGACGCTGTAAGGTATGAATATACACACATATATATTTTATCAATCCCTTATCGGTATCCCTCTGCATCTAAGGAGAAGAAAAAAAGACTATTTATCCAATTTCAACTCAAATCTCAAATCCTACACGGACAAATCAAAGGAAACAAAGACATCCCAAGAGATTCTCGAGAAATCAAAACTGTAAGAAGGCAAACACCTTCCAAATATATCGCTTGAAATAATATATTTGATAACACATCATCCTTCAAATCAAGCACAAATAAATATAGAAGTGCAATGATAAAAATCAGATCAACTGCAGATAAGTGTGGTTTGAAATAGATGCTCCAAATATATACAAAATATTAGTTTTTAGAACGGAAAATAAGGTAAAACAGCGATTTTAAAATGGGGCTATTGACACCTAAAGGCAGTAGGGAAGGGGGAAATCTCAAGGGAAACTAAATTAATCCTATAAGTGGAGTAATAATATGATTGCAGGGCCCTGATGCGGCTACCCTGGGTAAACAAGACATATTTTTTATCATTAATGTTAATATGTTCCAAAGCAGGTCTGGAGTAGCTGGAGGTAACTCAGAATATGTACATAAATGTTGAAAGAAGGAGTAGACATATTCAACAGGCTTTCAAAGGGACACTGCACAGATTTCTATAACAATATAATTTCTATAACAAAAACTTTGATGATGGTGGTGGCGTTGTTGATGGAATGGTGGATGATGATGATGACAATGAAATAGTGATGAGGAAGAGGAAAGCTAGGGCAATGGTAATATTTCATGATCAATATGACTCTAACGTTCGATTGTTTGAATTATAAATTGTCCTGGCCAGAAAATTTGTTGCGTCTCTGGACTCTCTCAATTATTCCTATTCGAGGCTTAAACTGAGAGCTTCTATCTTGGGTAGCCATTAAATCGCAATCTCCCACATCTCCACTTACACTGTATTCAACAAATTAACAAATACATTACAAAATTTCTAATACCGAAGACCCTAAGATAATCATGACAAGTCAAACACCAAATAGCCTTACTGTATATCTTGACCCCGAATTTATCCTCCATTTTTGGTCCTTCTAGGAGCAAACATACAATAGAGCACCCCGTCAAAAAGAAAACCATAAAATTATGAGTGAATAGCTCCCCCCCCCCCACAAACGACCCATTGCCTGGGCGTGTTCACACCGGTCTAAACCTCTGGTGCTACATCACGATGGTGGTAGTGACAATGATAATTGAGACTAATTATAGTTTTCAAGTAAAACGTAAGACCTCTTTGATGATTGTCCTATACCAGCAAAGTGCATTCGTGTCAAATGAGAAATCATATCCCTGTAATTTTTGTCATCATAATTTTGTCTTAATCATATCATTTGTTGAGAGCCCAAAGGATGTTAATCCTGTGTTAAATGCCCTTCTACGTGTAACTCGGAGAATGTGTATTGCTCTATTTCTTATAAAGGCTGCCTTCCTTGAAAACGAAAATAAAGACAGTAAATGAAAGCTTCCCATTCCAAACCCCCCCCCCCCCCATGCTCAATTTCCTCACAATTACGCAAGTTAGCGGCTTCAAATACTGTGTTAATCTACCTAATCAAAAGAATTCAAAATAAAATGTCTGTATGAAATACTTCCCCATGATCTTAATACAGGATATGTTTATCAATCATCATCGTGAAGGATATATGCATCTGAAATGACCTGAAAACGATAGACTTTCTAAATGCTAGCTAGGATGGCCAAACCCTCGCTGCAGGGAGCTCAGTATTTATCACAACAGTCAAAGTGAGACAACCTAAACTACTCAATCCTTACATCATAAACATTATTTTGAAATAATGCGCTATATTGCAAGACCTTGTTTTCACTTTTGATATTCTGTAAAAGAATAATGATGCTTTAATGTTCCATAATAAAGCTGATTTACAAGTTACCATTAAAAAGGACAATGTATTGATAATAATGCAGTGTTTTAGAGTGCTCAACTTTTTATACGGCAACACTTAGTCTGGGCTATATTTACCTACATGTACCTTGCCAGATATACTCAAATTTCATTGAATAATATTCTTGAATGCTATGTTCATTTCATGCAACTTATGTAATAATGGTTCTAGGATTATATTTGTGCTAAATGTTCAGAGTTGAGGAGGTATACATTTTTTGTAATTTGTAGCATTTTTTAATATTTTCTTTAAATCATTTTTTAAAATAACTTTTTTATATTCAATTTTTATTCCATCTTATTTTGTTATCTTCCCCCTTTCATCATGTGCAATATTTTATGTATAGAATTTGTAATTATGTACTGGGAGTAGCATGTGTGGGGGCACATGCCACCGGGCAACAGTGATGAACTTCACTTTTGTGCACCCTGACCCACTTGCTGCTCCCTTATCTCTTTGTTTGTTAATCCTTATTATGTACTTGTCTCTTGCTATGCTGTATTGTATAAATAAAAATAAATGATAAATAATAATAATAATAATAATAATGAAAACTATAGAGTAAGGGTTAAGGTTGCAATGGGGTTTTCGTTTAGGTTAAGGTTTAGGGTTAAGGATAGGTATAGTCTTGGGTCCAGGATTGAAGTTAGGAATATGGGTAGTGCAGGAAATAACAACAGAGCAATTCGTCCTTGTTTTCACGAAGTGACGGTAGTGAGGAAAATCGTCACGCAAAGTGAATGCAATTTTTTTTCACTACCGTCACTTCGTGAAAACAGCGACGAATTGTAGGAGGAGTAAGTATTATAAAACCAGCATTGGAGTAAAGAGGATGATGTACTGCACTTTCAGGTCTCGTGTCGAGCATTCTGATCTAGATTGAGGGACCTCATGGCAGTGTGATAGGGCTTATCTATGGCTACAAACCTTGCTCTATGTGAGTGATGATAGCTCCGGCGCATGAGGTCATCACTGCTTGCTTAGTTTGGGAAGGGGAGGAATCATACTCTCTTACCTTCATATGAAAGGTCAGTATGTTTAATGATTAGATAGAAAGCATAGCATACTCTTTAAAGTAGTCACCTGAAGAACCAAAAGTGTTTTGAATTGATGAAAAATTCATATCATTGCGAAGGGGAAACCTTACTGATCAAATAACAACTTCCCTCTCCAAAATATGTTTGGGGCCCGCAGTAATCATCTCTCAAAAATGTGAATTTTGAGATCCAGATTGTCTGCCTTCAGCGGTCCTCCGTAGAATGTCAAGATTTGTGACGTCACATACATGTATGCGAGACACAGCTAGCCAAAAAACATTTTCCGCCTTTCCATGATACATGTATCTATATGATTTTTCAGCAAATTATTCATGTTTTTTAACAGAAAATCTTTCCATCCATGTATATATAATTTGTCCATAATTATCAGTTGTCGTAAATGTCTTCGGGTGACTACTTTAAAGAACTAAGTGCCTGTTCAGAAAATTGTACAATTATTGTTTTTTAAACATTGTATCACGGAAAAGGCATACAGACTGGAGAACAACAGCTTACAAAAGGGCAAGTTTTTAAGAGGTCAGTTGACAAGACAGCTGGCCAATCACCAGTGCACACTCAGGATAAGCTCCACCCAGTTGATATGACATCCATGGGATCCTGATTCTTTTGATTAAGTTTCCATTAGAAAGGATGCTCAAACATATGTTTCGCGAATCGCGATACGACGTTGCGTTTAAAATACATTTCATTATATCGCGTTCAGACTAGAAAGAATAAAATTACTTATTGTATAGCTATCCTTTTTGGCGGAAGCCATACATTGTCATTTGAAAACCATCATTTCAGGCTGATTACTGTACATTACATAGTCTCCTCCTCATTATAATAATGATTTTTTTTTCAACTTAACTACGCCTAATAAAACACTACATACAGAATACTGCTCTAATTTGTTGTGCACTTTTAACCTTTTGCCAGAGATTGAGATAGAGATGAACAAATTGTAATCACCCAGTTAATAATTTCAGTCAAGAGATAACACAAAGTGCTATGTATGCATTTACGTCATGGAAGATGAAGAGTGATATTGGAAAGTGATGGCAAGCCTGTAAAACCGATAAATACATAACACATTCTTGATATGTTTAAGCAAGATTGTACAACATACGCTTGCCGGTAACTGCTCCGCAGCCATTTTCCAACACTGATCCCATTCATATCTTGACTCTTGACCCAACGCTATACCCCAACATATATCCTAACTCTCACCCTAGCTAACTTTAACTATAGGCGTACCCTACCAAAACCCTCTACCCTAAATGTAAACCGACATTTTAGGCCTACCTACCCCAAACCCTTATTCAACATAATACCCTAACCCCAACCCTAACCATAAATGTAGCTTAAATCTCAAGCCATAACTATTTTTTTTTACAAAGTAAACCCCTGAGCAAATGTCACCAGAGCCAAATATTGAATCACCATAGGCCTGTTTTCATCAGCTCGAGATTGCCAAATAGCCCGCTATTTCTGATTTGGGAAAATCCTGAAGTTACAAATCGCGACTTCATCAGCTCAAGACTTGAAACTCGAGCTCGAGTTATTTGCTCAGCGTTCGCGCATAGTGCGAGTCTTCGGGCTGGTGAAGACGCACCGGACAAATAGCGGGATATTTTGCAAACTAGCCCAACATATCTTCGGATGATTAACTCGACCAAATATGGCACTGATTGCAACTTTGGGCTGATGAAGACACAAATCAACTGGATAATTTGCGATCGGGATAGTTCAAATAGCGAGATATTTGGCAATCTCGAGCTGATGAAGACATACCTCATGAGCACGCACTCATGAAGGAGGGGACGAGGCTTAGCGTAATCTTTTGCGTCTTGTTTCTTCACACCTCTGAACAAGCCGTCAAATCACAAACCACTTTCATCAAGACACTAATCAAATCATGCAAGACTGCTTTGCATCACGGGAGGAAATCTCTGCCTAATGGTCGTGACTTTTTTACAGCTCTCTCGAGAGAAGGCAATCTTCTGGTGAAGCCAAATCTAATTTGCGGTGCTTCGCCACCATCCCTAATGAGTAGTAAGGGAGCCCTCCTGAGTCGCCCTAATTAAACAGACCCAAAGTTTTTATATTTTATTGGGTAATTCATACCAAAATTGAATCATTTCTCATCGTAAAATCTGATGGTCTAATTAAACAATTATGATACCTGAAGATGAGTGTTTATCCTCTGTAATATGTAAAGACATATACAGGACAGAAATCTTACCAAGAGCAGAAACAAAACAGCATTACAGTGAAAACACCACCTCACAACATATATACCCTTCATTCATTGGCCTTAGAAACAGTATATCCACATTGCATCAAATGTCAACCCCCTTTTGTTGTACCTGTATGTACATGGTGTTCACGGTTCAGCAACAAGTATGAAAGTGATGTCATCGATTCTAATCCCATGTCAAAGTACAATCTACTAGTCCATAAACACCTCACTACAACCTAAGAAGAAAAACTAATCAATATCACGACGGGTTTATATCTCTTTTATATTTGAAAGAGTGTTGTTGTTCTTGTAAACAATTGCAATGAAAAAGGTACCTATATTCACTGGATATAATAACAAAAGGAAACATTTTAAACTTCTGTAGACAAAAAAAAAAAAAAAAAAAAATTCACTATAACAAACAGTGAGAGGAATTAGATCTGCTTAATTCCAAAGGTTATATTACAGATGTTTCAACTTATCTCCATCTCCCAGTCTCTATAGATCTTGCCCTCTTTCCTTTTTTCCTCCCTATTTTTCTTCCTTGTTCTGTCCTTGCTGACCCCTCCTCATTCCCATATAAGTTTTCTCATTGTTTCTCTACCTTTTCCATGCCATCCATTTTCTCTCCTTTCCTCCTAAATTTCCATCCTTTTTCTTTTCCTCCCCATCTTTTCTACTTCCCCCTCATTCACTCTGTACAGGCCCTTCTCTGCCCCCACCTTTTCCATACTTAAGGAGTTTAGAAGCCGAATAATATGCAGGAACATTCTCATTAGCCTTAAAAGCAAGATGGAGCTTGAGAAATTAGACCATCCAGCATTTCCCATGAAACTTGCATTCACATGAAGTTCATTTTATAGGTGAACTTCCATGTTTTCATTATCCAAAGACAAGCGATGCTTGCCGGAGTTCCCAGGTTTGATCCTTGCTCGGTGCTTACATCCTTGGACAAGGCGTTTTACAAACATCTACCCCTCTTCACCCAGGTGCATCGAAGGGGTACAGAAATGTGTAGCCGGGTAGGGATAATAATAAGGCTTTTAAAAAAAGATGTTGTATTACCCTTTGTGAAATCTATGGTCGGATTTATGAAAAGATAATTTTTCTTACCAATTTTTAGAAAAAAAATGTTTATTGAATACAAAAATATGTATTAAACCATTCAAAACTGAGAAATATCAATCCAAGGGAACAAAAAATTCTCGACCGACTGACCCATGTTTTGGCACTTAAGGGCAATACAACATATTTTGTTTAGGCCTAATGCAATGGCAGGGCTCTCATGAAAAACGGCAGTCAGAATGATGAGGCGCCCATCTGGTAATAAGGCAATGTTAATATTATTGTTGTTGATGTTATTTTTATTGCTTTTGTTGTTGTTGTGATTTTCAAATGTGGATTCTCGTGCATGCTGGGATAACATAATAAGTCTAATGTATGGATCTTTGTCACAAATTGACCCAAAGTTTGGATAAATGGCGGGCTATTACACAAACTAGACCAAGATTATGTGCATTCTGGAGTCAAATGTGAAATATCATCAACTGCATCTTAATACAAATGAGTAGGCTAATTTGGAAGCACACTACTGTCCACAGATCTGAATTACAATGTAGGTTGCTTTGAAATCGTGGACTAATAGAAACGCATCTTGAGCTAAACCATAGGTCTCGAGGAGGTGACAAAGATCACTTTTGATTCGCAGACCTACAACAACTTTGACTTGCATGAGCCAAACATATCTTGTCTTCCTTAGATCACTATCACCACAATTTAATGAAATCACTCCCGTCAGAGATCAGATCTTTCCATCACAACGCTAAAGAGCACAGTAGCCAGGGAAACTCTATCTGCAAACGATGAAATAAAATTGCAAACTTGCAAACCCTGTTTCCTATGAGCCTTCTCACGGCTTCCCACTTCGCAGCCCATGCCTACACCAATGAAACTCTTATTTTTGGTTGTACAGTGCAGCCTACACAATCTAGTGATGGACTGACAAGGAACTACAGGGTAATACTATGTCTGCTAAAAGTAAACGATGAACAAACAAACAAACAAACATTAAATACGATAATAATATGTTCCCTTTTTCTAAAGTGAGCTGTAAACTGTTCAAAACTTTAAGGATGTTAGTTTGCTTCACTTATCTGCACCAAAATGTAAAATAATTCAATATTTTTACCTTTCTTCCTTTTTGATAAACTAAACAAAGCAATTACAGAAAGAGAGAGAATAAACAAAAGTAAACATTTGCATCACCAATTTCCAATTACCAAACAACCCCAAAACAGTGGATGAAGAATACAAAAAATTGGTTGTTTAGGAATCTATTTTGAAAAAGAAATCGCATACAGAAGAGAATGATATAAGATCAAACTACTTTGTACCAATCCATGACATCTCTTTCTTCACTAGTGATAAATATTGACAGGAAACACATCATTATAAACTTAACCAGATATGTGTCACAGAAAGGATATGTTTTAAATCACAAGATTTGTGTCATAAAACTAACTCCAAATGACCTCTACTCTCTCTGAACTTTAACAGCACTAACATTATAGCCAAGACTTTCAGAAATCAACCAAAGACAATTCCAATAGCCTTGTGCATCACTTCTTTAAATGGGCACACATTTGAAGAAAAAACACTACATATTACGAAATCAAAACATTATTTCTACCTAATAGGCAATACAATGGATACTAAAATTATCCTTGAGTTGATTTCTCAAACATCTTTCAATTGTGTATAATGTGCCATGTTCAGCTTAATAACAGTAACATTAAAATTCTTATCAAAAGTGTCAACTTTTTTATAACATCTTTTTGTTACCTGTACAGCATCGAATGGTTGATGTTCTTATCGACTGTGCGACATGTGCTCAGTACTTTTCCAAGTTCACTGAGCACATTCCTAGCTCAACCCTGGACCCAACACTCATCAGGGGTAGCTAATCCTAGACCCCTGTTACACATACGTCGGATTTTAAAGCGGGCCCAGGAGGCGGCCTCATGCCTGCAATTTGAAGCCGCCTCGAGATCATCAAACCCCTGTTACACATGATCTCGGGCCCGCAATTTTGCATCTACACATAGGCCGGCCTCACGTCACCTTTTCACGAGCTGACGTTGGGGCGGACTCCAGAAAGACAGAAAGAGAAAGTGATAGAATGATAAAAACTAAGAATAACATAAGAGAAGGTGATAGAAGGAAGAAACAAAGAATAACATAAGGAATGACAGAAAGAGAAAGTGATAGAATGATAAAAACAAAGAATAACATAAGGAAAGACAGGAAGAGAAAGTGATAGAATGATTAAAAACAAAGAATAACATAAGGAAAGACAGGAAGAGAAAGTGATAGAATGATTAAAAACAAAGAATAACATAAGGAAAGACAGAAAGAGAAAGTGATATAATGATAAAAACTAAGAATAACATAAGAGAAGGAGGCAAAGCGCGCCCGATGTATTATGTTGATTATGATGACAGGTCACGTCACTTCCGCTTATAAGCCGGCCCCGAGTCCACTTTGGTGTTACACCTACTGATTGCGGGACTGAGGCCGGCCTCAAACCACATCCAGAGGTGGACTGAGTCCACCTGGCCTCAGTCCGGCTTTTCAAAAAAAGTTGGTGTTACACATACGTCGAGCCGCCTCCGGGGCCGGCCTCAGTCCACTTTCAGACGTATGTGTAACAGGGGTCCTAGTCCTATCCCTACCTCTAAACCTGTTAACTTGAAAACCCACCAGCTACCCTAGCTCTGACCTCATACCTTTGACAAAATATATTCCACTGTGAATGATGCAGAACAAATTTTGGATCTCTGTTCCACTTACTCCAGTCCTGACTGCAACCTCACCCTAGCCCTAAACCCAACCATGAAACCTAACAGAAGCCCCCCTAGCCCTAACCCTATATCTTCGACAAAAATGCTCAGGTGAATGTAGCCGGAGCAAATGTTGGATTATTTACCATTCCAGTCGAAAAAATGAAACAAAGAATGGAGGGTTGGGTCCAAGGTGACTAATGCATGTGAGTAGCATATCTATCAGCACATACCAATAATGACATCTATTTCAGGCCCATATAACACTCAAACTAGAACATGGAGTTGACATCTTGGCAAGAATTGGCAGGAAGTTGTACTCACTCGAAAGCTGTCACTTCTCGGGATGATCGTCGGACAGGTGTATCATCATTATACAACTCTTCCTTTCCTATCCCGCTCACTGAAATTCAGTTTTCCATAATCTCTTCCCTTCTACCCATACATACAGGGTACATGTATCTCCCTTTAACTTTGTTTTCTCTCACCTATTCTCTTTCTTTCTTGCCCCCCCCCCCTCCTGCCCCTTGCTCTTTCTAACCCACCTCTCATCTTTTTTCTTTATCTTACTTTTGCTGACCCTCTACCTCTCTCTCACTCTCTCTCACACCGACTCTTTTATAATTTTGTCTCTCTTTTCCTCTACCAAATTCAACCCCTCCCTCTCTACCCTCCTCATTCTCGCTTTGCTATCCCCCCCCCCCCTTCCTTCCTATCATACATATCCCAATCCTCCATATCCACCCCCCCCCCCTCTCTCTCTCTCTCTCTCTCTCTCTCCCTCTCCCTCCCTCTCTCTCTCTCTCTCTCTCTCTCTCTTTCTACATGCATCTCAAACTGATGCTTTAATTGTACAATTTCAAGTCTATTGCATACTCTTTTCCCTTCCTACTGTCCTCTTTCTCTTTTTCTATCAATTAAAAAGAGAAATCTAAAAGAGAAAGATGAAGAAGAAGAAGAATAAAAGAAGAAAAATTAAGACGTACATGTAGGAGAAGAGTCTCCAGGAGGTCACATCAAGAGTTTGAACTTTACATCTATCTTCAGTATTAAGAGCATTCTGGGAGAAAGAGAAAGGAAAAAAATGGAGAAAAAGGGGGGGAAAGGAGGAAACAACATACAGCACTCATTAAGACTTTGTTGGAAACATATGTATCGAAGATGAGCTAATTTACAGCATGTACTTCCCTGATTCATATTTTGAACACATCTTGCATTTATTGTGGCAGTCTTAGAAGAAATCACTAACTCCCAGTGATATATAGTTTCGAGTGTTGATTTTTCAATTCATACACAAACACAAATAACACAAATACTATCAAAGTACTTGTAATATTTTCATCTTTAACTAGCCATGGCCTCAATCAATGCACTTCACTTCTACTTGTCATCAACTCTTTTTAAACTTGGCATTTTGCTATTCTAAATATTATATGCAAATACAATAGTGTGACATTTTTTTAATAGTTTGCATTCTTATTGTTTTAATGAAATTTAAAAGTGGAAACTTGAATAGTTCATTGCCTTTTTAATTCAACTTAGGGTAAGAGTGCTAATGTGCTAATAATCCATAGGTGTGGTTCTATTCAAGACTATAAGAAATACCAAAATAAAGAATATTTTGTATTTCCCTATGCAGAACAAATAACTAAACCTTGAATAAATTCACAAATTTAAAAATGCAATTAGCATGGAGGACCTTTTTCATCCTTTCTAATCCTTTTAATCTTTATCTTCCTCTGTCTATTACCACCAAAAACAATATTTTGAGAACGCATTCCTTTCTTGAATCTTGAAGACTGGGATTGCGAGAGGAATTCCTGCGCAGTGTCAAGGTAAGTCCCATGATGCGGTTGCGACAAAGTAAGGCCAGCTGTGTGCTATACAACAATAGATACGTTCACACGGCAGTCTGTTATTAAACTTTAAGTTTAGGTTGTGGCCTTAAACTTCAAAGTTATCTTGTAGTTAGGGACCGTGCAGATGCACTCATGGTTACAGAAAGTTTGGTAAGCAAGCTCAAAGTTACAAACCACAAGTGATCTTAAAGCGGGACTGCACTACTTGTAGCTACTTGCGCCCTCTATTTAGCAAACAATGTCTAAGCAGTTCCAGTTGGTCCCTCATGGTCCCCTTTTTCTTATGTTAATTGAGAGTGATTTAATGAGATAACTACCTGCCAGTGACCACTCACTTCAAATTTATGTACTGTATGTGGATGCAATAACTTTGAGGATACATCAGCTTCTAGTTAAAATGACTGCTTGTCCGGCTTGTAGTTGAATACTATGTGAACCCTAATATTGTGGATCGTTGTTTATAAGTTGTTTATTTGTTTGTTTCCTCAGAAATTAGGAATTTCTTGTAATAATTTTATTATGTGTAAAGTGTATTTTTATAGTTGCTTAGAAAGAAAAAAATTATGTACATTTTGTCATACTTTCTGTAATAATATATGTAATACCTTTGTTTATCTTTCTGTTGGAAATGAAATAAATATGAATTGAATTGAATTGAATATTTTGCAAACTTAAAGTTAAAACTGCAACGGTCACGTGTGAACATAGCCATCAGCAACGGTGCCCCCACTGGCTCTAGGGCCAGTGTGCGTGCGTGTGTGTATGTGTGTGACAACCCATCCTGCCAATTGCTTCCTGCCTCGACCCACGAGAGCTTAACACCTTCATTTCCCTTCCAACATCCACTCAGCCTTTGTCATGATGACACCCATTCATGATACCTTGGGTGCATGACAAGATACACATCATGCAATCAATTACTTAAGGTCGAGTCTCAGGGGGAACATCAATTGTGTGTATGTGTTGAGAACACTAACAATGAGGAGGATTAAGTAACCGTGAAGATGAACCGTTTAAATGACTTCTTTAAAGCCCCACTGTACTACTTGTAGCTACTTGCTCCCTCTATATAGGAAAAAAACAATGCTTAACCGGTGACCATTGGTCCCCCATGATCCTCTTTTTCTTTTGTTAATTGAGAGCTGAGTTGATGAGATAGCCAACTGTCAGTGACTACCCTGGGTGGTCTAATCCCTCCTAGCCAAACTAGTACAGATGGCCTTTAAAGCCAGAGTAGAGTTTTGGTGATCCTCTGAAAACCTTTTATCAATTAAGTTTCTTTGCAAGGTTCCAACAATGTCAAGCCGATGTACATTGTTTATAAGTTTTGCCTCTTTGAAGATGTGGGTAAGTCAACAACATAGAGGCGAGAAAAAATTACATCCCGGGCTGTGATGTAAATTAACATGTGTGGCCCATATGTGTGAAACAAATGCACAGCTGTCTTGTTTGTAATTACACGATCCTCAGAGGGATTCACACTTCACAGCTACGATATGCTTCGGCATGTAAGAATAGCACATGGAGCATCATAGATTTGAAATTTCTTTCTGATGTATACACTAGAATCTATTGAAACTTATGGACAGTATGTCAATAATCTACAGATTTAATTTAAGCTAGTTTTGCTACTTAAATACTAATATATAACTTTAAAGTCAAAATGAACACTCTTTGTAAACGTTGATCAAACAGATTGCGGACAAAGCAACTATCCATATAAATGTTTTGAAAGTTGCTTAAAACTTTGAAACTTATTTGAACAGCACATAGAGAATAGTCTCTTTCTCTATCCACTGTCCCACAGACTGCCAAGTCTCATTGAGGCATAGCAGACAAATTGAGTGGTTTTAATAAAATGCAAACATCCTCCCCAATCACATTCAATAGATTCAGTTCTCAGTCCCACATGTGAAAGTTTTATGTCATCCTCTTTCCTTTCATTATCTGTCTCGCCCCGCAAGTAATTGGATGTTGCTGGCATTTCCAAGCCATTTCTATCACTGTAATGACTCATATTTCCTCAATGAAACGGGATACATTCTCCTATTTAATAGGATTAGGATTAGGAAATAAAGTGACAAAGAACAGGCACTTTTGTGAAATCTGAATTGTTAGATTTGCAGATGGAAAATTATTCAGTTTAACTTTAGATCTACCAGGTAGGTTTATTGTAATTCGTACTAATGAATTTTATATTTGACTAGATATCAGTAGGATCCATTGAACAATTCACTGATAGGGCAGGCATGAATTAATATAATGGTATAGGCAGCTGCCAAATTCATATCTTCTTACAGTTCCTCATGTCAGATAAAGATAATGAAATTTGATTTTCCAAGCAAACATTGGTCAGGACATGTTTTTTGTATTTCCAGACAACTAATGAGTAGATTGTTCCTACACAATTCCTGTTCACAAAAAATCATACAAATTAAATCACGAGCATCAACCCTACCAAGAAACCGACAAATATACAGCCAGCTGTTTGAGAAATATCACGAATTTCTATTCTTTTGAAGAAGTGAAAGTAAAACTCCATCGGTCTGAATTCTGAGAAGAACAGCTGGTCTGATTTTGTTTCTGCTGCGTTAGAGAAGAGTCTAATGAGATACAGCTCCCACAAATCAGTCAGCTTTGGGTACCGCAAGTCCCTTCAGAGAATTTACTTGTCTGTGCCACTTAACTCTGATTCTAGTAACATCACAGTTCAACCACGAGAGGGCAGCAAACCATCAGCCTATCCCCCTTTTATTTAAACAGATCTTCTCTTTCCTCTCCAGCGGACATTCTTTTTCCTTCCTTTCTGAGTCCGAGATGTCTAAAACTATGCTGTTTCTGATATACATGTAGCGTACACTAAACATGTCAATCCATGTAAGAAACTAATGATTTTTGGAATTATATATGGAACAACTGATAGGTGTATCATTTGGAGCATGACCTAAGATGAAATGGATGTGTACATTACAATTCTTACATTGTAATGTATACACCAAATGTAGCCCAATTTGTATCTGAAAGGAACATAAAAAGTACCAAAATAATAATATTTCATATATATACAAAAAGGAAAGATATTATTCTCTACCGGGGATTAAAAAATGAAAGCTTTGAGAAATCAGAAATTCAGGAAAAAGATATGAATTTCAAAAAGGGTCAGTTATCAGTGGTTAAAAAGTTAGTAATTCATTTACACTTTACAGGTGTACATGTATATAGGATTCTAGATTGGAACCAAAGCACGATTGCAAACTCTTAGTGTGACAAAGCCTACACATACCCAAAATAGATAATACACAATCTGAAAAATAAGTAGCAATAAAGAATGAGTGCAATGCATAGTGCGTACACACAGAATCCACATGCATAATTGCCTGTTGTTATAAATGTCTAAAGGCTTCCAAGAATTGCCACAAATATCAGAATAATCAAATAGACTATTATGTTTCAGTTAGTGGAATCCTAGTTAAAAAAAACAGGTTTAGGGTGAACAAGAGGATTTATACCAAATTATCAAAGTATTGTGCAAGCAGTGAAGTTAGGATAGATGTATACTGCCATCTGTGGCCAATACATTACAGTTTCTATATCTTTTCTATTTTTATGTTGAAAAAAATGTTTGAGAAAATCTGACAACACATGTCCCAGCAGACCCACGAGAAATAGAGAACAAAAATCTGGTTTGAGTAGAGTTAGCATCTCCTGACAACAACTTGAGCAAGGATGGCAGAAAAAGTTGGGTTCTGGCCATGCAATTACTGTACATAGTCAAAGAAACTGCCTGGAAGCAATTGGAAACTATTGATTATGTATTGTAAAGTTCAGGAATAATCAACATGAAAACTTGTTGACTAAATATTGCTCAAGATCACATGCACTGTAGGCCTACACAGAAGTGCTTGATCTAAACTTTTAAGTCTTTTCTTTCCAGATTACAATTTATGTGGGGGCATTCTATGAGCAATATCCATTTTAGGAGACATTTCTTTCACGATTAAAACAAAAGTCTAAACTGACAAAATCAGAAAGCTCACAACATATTTTTCAGTTACCAGAACTCAACCTTCTCTTTCAGTGATATATTTCTAGCAAATCCCCTGCACTAAATACTCTCAATTTCAAAGTGAGTAGTACAAACTGAAGCCTACAATAGTACATGTATGCAACCTGAAAAGTGAATTTTCCCATCTGGCTAGCTTGCTAGAATGGGGTTTCCCACCTTAACTTCAAAATGAACCTGGGCCCCATTTCACAAAACTTGTCATCAGTGACAAATGACAGGTTTTGTTATACCATTAAGCTAGTGAAATCCTTGCTTCTGATTGATTATCAGCAGATTTGTCGCTGGTCTTTGTCATTTGTCATTGAAAAAAGGCTTTGTGAAATGGGGCCCAGTTCACTACTGATTTTTCCATGAATTTAAGCTACTGAATTCTCTCAATCCCATGATTTAATACATCAGTGATTTGGTTCCAGTATTCAAGGGATTATCTATTCAAGGAAAACAGTCATCACCTAATAAGTTGTTGAAAGAAGACAGAATCAGAGGAAAATCAGACACCCGAAGAATAAAATGTGCATTTTATTATGATATCAAGATTTCTATCCGATGGAGACAAGTCAGACAACCCTTTCATGAGGCTATGGTGTCATGCATCAATTGTGGTGTATGATTGTAATAATGTCCTAACTTTTCCATTGGTCTGTGCCTTCGCCCAAGTTAAATTGAGCCTGGATAAAATGGTATTGTATGTATCCACCAATATTAATTAAATCAGGCGCTAGTGCACTTTCGCACAGGGCATGCTTCGTATCTTCCCACGTATTGTGTAGAGTCTATGCCCATTGAGTGGGAATGAGAAACACCAATGCCAATGGCGTGCTTGGCGTTTGACAGAATGAAGCAGGGCAGTGGCAGTGTGAAAACACTCACTTGCCCCAAATATAATCCAAAATATACATTTTTATGTTTCCTCTCGCTGCTCTCCTTAGGCATGTTAGGCATGTTCTCTGATGGACCAATGTCTGCTAATACACCCCAAAACTACTGACAAGGCCTTTTAATATTCTCATTTTTGTCATATTTAAGGTACAAACTTGCAAGTTGTTCTGAAATGTTGGTTGATTTTTCTATTTTATGTCATGTATGCTATCTTGCTGAGTGTGCGTCGCCCGTTTAAAGCATGACATGATGACGTATTGGCATTGTCATTGCGCTCTTTGCTCAGTGAGACTTAAGTGAGCCCTCTCTCTCTTAAATTTGAAGCCGACCGAGCTGCTCAGCCAATGGAAGAGCGCGAGCGTAAACTAATTGCACAGCGCTCAATCATGTCAATGCCGAAAGTATGTGCTGAATAATCATCCTAGATTTCTAGATTCTACTCAAGTTTTAACTTTAGCTCTGAATCATATGTATGTTATGGTATGGTACTCTTTAATCTAATGATATCTAGTGGTAATCACATTTACATCAAGAGTCAGACAAATCAACAAGACAGTAATACATTGAACTTCATAGTTTCCCTTAAAACTTTGATGTGAACTGACACAGATAGCGATATGTGGGGACACGTTATGTCAAAAACAATACCCACCACTATGTCTGACAATGACTGGTCGATTCTCGGATTTATCCCCGGCATTTTCCGCTCTATTTTTTCCGGCTGTACCGAATCCACTGGTTTTCTTTCACTGTCGGAATCATCTTCGGAGTCACTCTCCAGGAGAAATACTTCTTCCTTGTCATCTTGGCTTTCTAAGTCGCTGTCGTTCACAGGAGACACAACATCGTCTCGGGATTTCGTCTCCTGGTCCGCCATGATTGCAATCAATCGAATTCCGCGAAAATGCGCGAGCGATCGCTCGAACGATCGAGAGCAGGATCGGCGCTGCATGCCCGAGCTAGCTAGCTAGTAAGCTCGCGAAGTGCTAAAAGGTTCAAAAATTCACCTAATTTATAGGAAATTTAATTGCAGATGAATGCATACCTACATGTATAATAATAAGTTCTACTTTTGTTGGTTTTATATGATTTCCTCTGGGTTATCGTTCATTTTTTGTATATCATTGCCAATGGTGAGTCAGATTTGTTTGGTATTGGTAATGACATGCAATGCAAAACACTTTTGACCAATCACCGTGTGATTTTTTTTGAAAGTTTTTGTCAAATACAAGTGCGTCAGGAGGCAGGGGAGGATCCAGGATTTTCCAAGGGGGGGGGGGGGGGGCGTGAAATGTATAAAATTACGAGCGCGAAGTCTTTCACGGCGTCGGGTACATTTTGAACCTTAATTAGAATGCTCTATGGTACATTCTGTATTTCTGAATGCGTAAGCTGAAATTTTATGTGAATATTTCTTAGCTTTTTCCCTGCAATTTTGGATCCGCCCCTGAGAGGTGAAAGGGTAAGATGGGGTTACGGACTTATGGTAGTGATTGAAAAACCCGCCGCCCCCCCCCCCCCCCCCTACTCCGTGAACGGAGGGATTCCATGCGTGTTCCCAAAATGTCCGGTAAAGGGGTACTTTTCACGCACCAAAGTCCGGCTCGTATTGACTTTACTCAACGGACTTAGGGGGGTGTTTTCAAAAGGAGGAAACTACATGCATATAAATGTAGGCTACCCTAAATAACACTAAGTGGGGGGGGGGCGGGTTTAAAACTGTTACATTCCAAGATCCATGGCGATGAGATCCGTGATATTCTGTCATGAATGGTGACTTGGTAACATTGTTCAGATGAGAACAAATGGTGCTAAGGTAGTGACTTCATTGCTATAGATGTATACAAATAATGATAATTTAAATGTTCGAGTGAAAACAGACCATTATTAATGATAACAATTGGAGAAAACTGATCTGATCGTTTCCTTAATTCTCTCAACTATATAATTACAATTTAATTACATTTTAGGTGAATGTAAATCGTTACATTATAGCAATGAATGAAAAGTGTTGAAGAAAAAAATTGTAAAGCCTGTCGTATTTTCATGGAAAACGGTTGGGAAAATTCAAAAATGGTTGGGAGAATGAACTGTTAAAGGATTTTGCACAGTGACGCCTTCAAAGAAAACCATGAATATCTTTGTGGTTTGAGAGTTGTTTGCATGTTAGTAGAGTAGAAGCCTAGAAGAAATATAATAAGTAACATTTCATACAAAAAATTACGCAGTTTTTTCATAAACCTTCAACAATGTTACCGAGTCACTTTAAAGGGGATGGCTAGGGCGGCGGATCGATGCCCTCTTCTGTTGCCCACATGATTTTTTTTTGTTGTAATTCTTTATTTTTATTTTTTTGAAGGGGGGAGAGTTGGTAAATGATAAGAAAAATGAGGGGGACCAAAGTGATATAGTTTTTTTTCTTCATGAATAGGGGCCGGGGGGGGGGGGTAAGGGCAGCGCACTAAGAAGGGGAAGGAGGAGAAGAAAGAAGCTATTTATGAAAAGGGGGAAAAGAAAGAACAAGGTGAAAAGGAAGAAAGAAGAATGGAGATAGAGAGAGAAAGAGAGAGAGAGAGATAGACTGACAGAGAGAGAGAGAGAATAGAGTGATAGAGAGAGAGAGGGGGATCAAAGGGGAGGGGAGACGAATGATAACATAACACCAAACTATGTTGTTACAATATGCTACTTCTACTTCCTCTACGACGATACTCAGCAGGATCCATAAGTCAGGATGTAGTGCTGAGGAATAAACTATCTCGTTCTTGGTCTATAGATGCTGGGTGGAAGCGCTCCCTTGAAGCCCTCCAATGCTACGATTTAATAATTTACAAAAACCCGCTTTACGTTATGGAAAAATATAAATTTGAGTTAAAAGATAGATGATATTAGGTCTATTATAATATTTTACTGTTTCGTTTCAGTATCTGCCTCATATTATATACTGACATGAGAGGCTCTGGTTAAAACTATATCGGCCCAAGGTGAGCTGCAACAAGTGGTGCTATTTTGCTGAGGCGCATAGCCCCGAAGTAAAATAGCACTATATTGCAGTCACTGAGGGACCATTATAGTTTTAATTTAATCCAGAGACTCGAATAAAGGTATATTTGTTTTGTATAGTCTAGACCTAGTCTAGTTCATTGTTTAAAGATTTTGCTGTAAAAGTTAAATAATTCAAACTTACCCGCTGTAGCCATTCCTGTCGCCTTGTCATTTCGTGCTTGAACAGTCCAAAAAGTTCAAATTAAACAATAATCATCTGGTAAGTTCCAATATTCAGCAGTTAAAAAAAAAAAAATATTCCAACAATATAACAATATTAACATTAAAATTCCAAATTGGTTTCAAAAGTTTCATAAATCCTTCACACTTACACACGCGCACACTCATAAGTTGCGCATAACAGTCATGTCTGCGCGAAGAGCACTTTTTTTTTGGTGTGTGTGTCTCAAAATTTGAAAATTTGGCCGATCGATATTTCGTTTCCTTGGGGTCTGCTTTTTTGGATCACTCTTTACCACATTTTTTTTTTTTTTTTTTTTTAAACTAAAGGGGAGGGGTTGCTCCAAAACACACACATAAAAACAAACGTCCCCCCCTCTGCGTCGCTGTTAGCGACAGTTTTTGCGAAGATAAGCAACTATTTGCCAAGATAAGCAACTATTTGCCAATCCTTTGCCACTATTTTTTAATGCGTGGGACCTTATATGCTAACAAACAGAGTAGACAAATAAAGACTGAACTCCGTTTCGTTGACGATCAGCCATGCATAAAGAAGAAGAAAGACTTGATGCAAGGCTGATCGTCAACGAAACGGAGTTAAGTCTTTTGTCAACTCCGTTTGTTGCTACGGCAGGCAGCCAGTGAAAACGAATTCGTTTAATCAAATTATGGAACTGCAAGCATATACTTTAAACAAACATAATTTTTTTATTCCTGGCTCATTTTTCCTGATTGAGGTGTCATAATTATGAAAGGGCAGATAATGAACTTTCTAGAAATGTAATATTGTCTTTGAAATTCAGAAACCGCCCACCAAATGACTTTTTGGTAACCTCTCTTCAAATTATTGTTAATCACTCATGGGTGAAATATGCATCATAATGAGTTGCATCAAACAAAAGAGGGGGATCTAAGCTTTACAAATATGTGTCATTTATTAATTATAATTGTGATCGAGGTATAATGAAACATCGATGATTCTCGGTTTCTGTTTTTTCTGGGACACACTGTACATAGAAACATGGACCTCTCTTTTAGGTTAATGATACAATATGATGAAGGATCTCACCTACCTTCCTTTGAAAGTTTCGAAGATTTGTATTTTCCTTCTTCAGAATTCATTCTAATAACGAGAAATTAAAATATCAAGATCCACAATGGCCGAGCACTGCGGGCGATGAACCGATTTGATACTTCAAACCCCTGACGTCATCATTCATGATCGAGGACATCAATTATTCGAATTTATTCGATCAATTTAAACCTTTTTTACTATTCTATTTCTCTCAATGATGCAAATGTCAATGACCGAAGGGAGGGCATCAATTCCTTTCTCCTCTGGACAAACAAAACGAACATTGTTTTTCATACGCCACTATCAAAAGGAAGCTAAAAAAATACAACATGCCATGGTGATTGCATTGACATTCAATATACTTTATTCAATAAACAATGCAGAGAACGCAGAGTCGAATTTATTTGAATGTATGGTTCATGATATGCTTGATTTTCACATGATCTATAAAACAGTAACACGACTGCCCCTCCATGTTTTGCAGATTGGTCCTCCATCATCGTAATGTACTCATCATGTACCTAAAATGTACCAACCGTGTACTCCCCTTTGGCCCTTTTCTCCAAGTCTTCGCCCTCCCAGCTACCTCATCCGTGCACCCCCTCCCCCAGTCAACCCCCTCGAGCTCTTCTATGCTTTGCTAGGTAGTAAAAGCCTTTTGTAAAGGCGCTATTGTAAAGTGGACGACATCCATTACGCCGAAGCGACATTCTGCGATTCATCTGTCGATTTTTGTGTCGCCTTCGGTTGGCTTGGTTTCCTGCCGCCCTTGGTCCGGCTCTGCTGGGCTTCTAGCCTCTGCAGTCTGCGGGTGACCTTCCTCTTAACCTGCTCCAAAGTGAGAGGTTGATCGCTTGTATTCAGTACCTCGGCAGAGGAAGAACACTCGACCATGTCCACCTCGTCTCTGTTGAAACAAAAAGAAATAAAATTGATCATGTTATCAGATTAAACAGTGCATGGCGTAGAATGATCTCGGCCACTGAGGGGCCTCTGGAATCATGGGGGGGGGGGGGGGGCACCGGCCCGATACTTGGAAAATTAAACACATTAAAAAGGCCACAGAAGTGAAAAGGGGAAGGCACCGGATGGGACTCTATCGGCTTCACTTCTAGTCACTTTACCATTCCCTTCTCTCTTTATCACCTGTCGTTCTTTTTTGTTCTTTTCAATTGGGGCTATACCACAGAAGTAAAGAATCTATTTCATGGATCAAGAACATTTTCGAGTTACTTTCTCAACTTTTCAAACAAGACGACACGCTCGGGGGAGGGGGTATAGATGTAGATGTAAAGAATTAGATAGAGAAGAAAAATTTACTTTGTTGTGCCTGGTTGGGAAATCTTAAAAACTGATGAAATTTTACAAGGGGGTGGGGGGGGGGCGGATCCTGGTTGATCTGTTATCCATGTCTGCAGAGTAACGCTTGATGGAAATTTTCGTATGATTCATCAGCAAATTCGGCCCGACCATCACCTCCATTCAAAATTGTTCATAAAAAAGATATATATATGCGCTAACGTGTCTTGAAGTTTATAAAATATGTGATTGAAGTTCCTACTCAATTTCCATATTATGCATTGTTGATGAGCTATTATTTCGGTTATTACTGTTTGCAACCTGTTGTCGCTGGTATACTGAGCCCCCCTACCCATAAAATTTAAACGTGGTTTATTTGTAATTCGTTACCCGTGATTTTAAAATGTTGCTGAAATGACATGATTTTCCGAATTTTTTTTCTCACTTTTTTGTAAATCATACTTTTTAATGATAACGGATTTTTTTTTGCCCCAAAAAAGATTTTGCTCATTACGCCACTGCCTGTTGTGGCCAAGTTATATCATTGTCGACAATTTATTATTATGGTACGTTGTTATTCTTTGTTGAGTACAGGGAATCGGATGTGAATTTACAGAAATAATGATGTTCCATGCATGTACCTGATTGTAGGTGGGTTAATGGTGACCTCGACAGTCTGAACGGGCTCACGCCTCGGCATGATCACACTCCCTGCAGCCTTGGGACCATCTTGATTACCACCCGGTTTATCGGCGTCAGGTTTAGGCACGGTGGATATCTGTGAATTCAAAATGAAAGTACAAATCATAGAAACATTATGAAATATGGTTATTTTATTTAAAGAATTAAATTATCTTTTCACGTCGAGATATTCTAATTGTAATACCTAAACTTGTGTTTCTTTCTATCATCGTTTATGTAGACCCACAGAAGTCGAGGTTTTATACAACATTACGAGATATATAGTTCCTCTAATATTGCCTTTAACTGTTTGCTGATCTTACTGCCGTTGTCCTACTACTGATGCGCACTTATTTTGCTTCGGTTGCATATTTTTTTTACTCATATAAGTACTATTGATGAAAACAATTAATTAAAGTAAAGACCACACTATAGAATGATGACATGTAACTTTAAATCTTGTATGACACTCCTAAAGTTTGTAGCATACGTTTTGTCTTGTTTTCGAAATTCTTAATACTGTATTGCAGTAAAAACATAAACAAATAATAAACAATTTAACATGCCTTATGTTCTTTGCATTTTTCGATTAGCAGCAAATGATTCATAGTCTGTTCAATCAGACCCAGATAGGCCATGGCATCAAACGCTGTTATGCCGTCTCGGCCTCCTAGCCGACTGGCGACTTGCGATTGGTCGCAGCCCAGTTTTCGGACAATGCTCGCAACTGCAGACATCAGGTGGTGAAGGCGCTTCCGAACTTTCTTGACGTTCCCTTCCAAACCGTTAGCCGTCTTGGTGACAGAATTAGCCTTCGCCTGACCCAAAAGGAAATTGATATAAAAATGCAAGTAACATGACTGAGTCGATAGAAAAATCGTAAGAAAACATTTTTTAATGCATGAAAACTCGTTTGAAATAATGACAAATCTACAAAATTCCATAATCATGATTATATTGGGGAATCGGTAATAATAATGATGCAAAAAAGCCAGTTGAGTAAGGGGGAGGGGTTTTCTTTTCATGTTGCATTTTCCTTGTCCCTTTCTTTCTCTCTGTTTCATTTTCCCTCTCTTTCCGATTCGATTGTAGGGGGGGGGTCACGGGGTTAGCAATCTTACTGTATCTCAGTACTTGATATAATATAAACGCATATTTGTTGTTCTGCGTTTTCTCTCTCTCTCACAAGAAAGACCCCATAAAGCCAAAAGATTTCACCTCACCTCAAATCGCTTCACGATGTTGAGCCTTTCTCCTACCAACGTCATACCCTGGCTCTTAAAGTTCTTTATAATATTCTCGGTGCTCTTGATCTCCTCTTGAAGAAGCTCGATGTTGTCGTTGACTTCGTTGATGTAGTTGAAGAGAGCGAAATTGAGTCCCTCTCGGTAGAGGAATTGACGGACGAGTTTGTCGAGGTCTGCTTCGCCCGTAGCTGATCGGAGCCGAACGAAAGACAGCTCCAGGGTGCATATGTTCGTCTCGTCTGGGTCAAGATGCCCATGCGCTGGGAAAACAAAAGGAACATTATTAGACGTTAGTCCTAAGGTTTATTGTTTTACTGAGAAGACTTCTTATTAACAATGAAAACTCTTTTTACCTCGGCACATCATTAGAGATAGAAGTAGATGGAATTTTTTCGCCAACTGCAGCGTATTTAAATGGGGACAGAAACTGGCAGTGGAACTTGAAGAAGGTGAAAACACCACAAAATAGAGAGGATAAATTAAGGGAATAAGAAGAAAACAATTTTCTCAAATTTAAACTCTAATTCGGGGTAAAATGTAGAGGAATAGTGGTTTTAAAACAGAAGTTTCTTATAAATGTTCCTTAAGGATCTTGTAAATTACTTTTCATCCATTATAAATTAATTTGTTATCCTTAGTTTTTACAAATGAGTTTAAAATTTGAAAAATAGCATGTTTTTATACCAGTAATCAAAATATGATTAGTACATGGTATAACAAATATTTGTAAATTACAAAATGGTCTAAGTTTCCTAAACGTTATCATCTTTTTTAAAGATACCATGAGCATTTTTATACTTCTATATTGTTACAGGATGACTATCTTACTCTGTTTTCTTCTTTGAATCTCTTCATTGGTAGCCTTGAGTTGTTCAGCCCTGTCCTGGGCCTTGATGTTCATGAATGCTTTCAGCTTCTTCTCATGATCCACAATTCTCTGAAGACATTTGATCTCGACGTTGAATATATTCTGATCCTTTTCGTTCCTCTCACAGAGAGCAGCCATTTTGTTTTGAGCTTCGTCTCTGCATGGACGTTTCCAAATGAAGTGAAATTGATTAAAACGTGATCAGCATTGGATATAGACTTTTAACTATTCAGAATCGGGCATGTAGGACTTGAGTTTGGTCTTCAAAGTGGCATCTTATTCAACAAAAGTCCTAATAAACTATATAAATCGCGAGTAAAAGTCGTTTCTAGTTCTAATTATACTGATGGTGGATTTAGCTCAGTTCATATTTTCTTTCTATACAAGTACTTTTCTCATGGACATCGAACACTCTCTTGAATAAATGATTGCGGTTAGAACTTGAGAAGGAAATTTGTATATGATTTTAGATATGAGAATATTACATATAAGATCTTTATGATTGATGTTTCACTGTACTGAGATCAAATCAGTCAGTCGTTTCAAACATTTTCAATTTATACTGAAGCCCTTTTTAAAAATAGTTGCGGTGACATTTTTATTGCAGCGAATTTTACCTATTTTCTTATTGAATATAATTATCACTTTTACCGGAACATTTTTCAATTTTCGAGAGCTCTTTTGGCGGAGTTTCCAAGGGCTGAATAATTAATTGCTCGACGCTCTGGTTTATTGTTTCATTACGACGGACTACGAAGGAAGGTGTTTCTGATGTTACCCTGAATCGTATGCCGAGGTAGATTGCTGAACGATGTCATTCATCTCAACCTTGAGGTCATTCTGTTCAGAACACATCTTCCGGTAGAGACCGTCGTACAACCTCCCTTCCCGTTTCAGTTCCTCGATCCTGTCTCGTAGATCACTGTTCTTACGGAGCGCCTTGTTGAAGGTAACTGTGGACTAATTTATACAAAGTCTGTTGAGTCTCACCATGCAATCACTAACTATTATTACTCAGAATATACACAATATATCTGATTCTGTTTCATTCTCTGCTAAGATATTTCTGTCCGCCCCCCCCCCCCCCCAGCCACATGCAGAGAATAAAAAACTCAGTGAAACGGAATCAAACTACTTGCAAAATGTTCGGTGCATATTTTGTAAGATAGCAAATTTAAAGACTTTCTACTCTTACTTATATTTTCCTTGTCGCATTTACTTTTCGTTCAACAAGTTGCTTACTAATTAATGAGCATATTAACAATTTGCAAATCTATAAAGCCTCCCCCCCCCCCGATCCGAGCCAGCTCCCATCTCCTGCCACATAAGTATTCAAGCGTGCAGGAAATTCACCTGCTTCACCTGGGTCTAGCGTGGCAAACGCGTATTAATGTCTTGCCAAGGGAAATTTGTATGCGGCTAGCTAGCTTACCAGGTAGAGTCTGTCTTCCATAACTCTGGTTCGCTTTGGAGTAATAGGCTGGTAACGAATCATCTCAGATCGGCCTTTAGTCTCCACACGGTACTTCCTCTGGGCTCCTCCAATGATCCGTGCCTAACCGACATAGCAACAGAATAGCACTTATATGTACTTACTAATTCCTTTTAAAATGCTTTTATTCGTAAATTCATTCGTAGCATGTGAGCCAAATGTTCTTTCTTTTAAAAGAAATCAGGTCTACATCACAGACGTAATGACAAAGCAAGGATAGTAGCAGTTATTTAGTAAGAATGGTATAATAACGTCAATTTTAAAAACGTGTCTTACTCGATTGATCAATTTTGATATAAATCAAATACATGGAAGATGTATTTAATAAGTTTCACGAATTCGGTAATAAGAACAGATTAACAAATAAATCAATGTTGTAGTATTATGGGATAACAATAAATTGTATAAGAAATAACTCAGAGTAGTCTCATTTTATATATCTTCGGGTACTTGGTACTTGGTTGTTGTTCCTCCAAAAGATTCCTAGTGGAATTTAAACCGGAGGTCGTGGTGGCAGAGGGTGGACTTATTTCGGAAGGAGTGCAACTTTAAACTTTGCTGAGTCAGTCAGGGATACTAATGTCGAATCGAGATCATTCCATGCTCTGGTTGTGCGTGGAAAAAAAGAGTTTTTGTATACATCTAATCTGGTTAATGGTATTTCGAACTGACTTGAGTGCCCGCGTCTGCTACGATCTGGTTTAGGTTTAATGTGTGTTTGGGCATCTATGTCCAGCTGGCCATGTAACATTTTGTGGAAACAGCTTAGACGGTGAGCTTCGCGTCTGTCTTGGAGAGAGTTCCATTTAAGAGAATTTAGAAGGAGGGTGACGCTTGCTTCTCTCTGATATGTGCTTGTGACAAAACGGACTGCCTGCCTCTGGACTCGTTCGATAGAAGAAACGTTCTTAGCTGTGTATGGGTCCCAAGCAGCAACTGCGTAACCTAAGTGTGGTCTAACGAGGGTGAGGTAGAGTTTCTCCTTTATGGAAGTTGAGCAGTGATGAAAGTTGCGTCTCAGAAAACTCAATACTCCTATAGCTTTTGTTGTTGCGAGGTGAGTTTGGCCATTCCATCGGAGGTCGTTCTGGATCACAACACCAAGGTACTTTGTCTGCTTACATTCTTCCAGGGTGACACCAAGGAGGTTGTATGAAGATTTACCCGGTTTCTTCTTCCTGGTGACACGCATTGATTCACACTTTTTGGGGTTGAATTTCATGCCCCATTTCTGAGACCACTCCACCATTGCATCTAGGTCTTGTTGCAGGATGTCCACGTCGTTTACTGATTTAATTGGACGGTACAGCATGCAATCGTCTGCAAAAAGCTTAGTGGTGCTTTTGACTTTGTCGTGAATGTCATTTATGAAGAGCAAGAACAAGTGGGGACCGAGCACAGTTCCTTGCGGGGTTCCACTTAGAACTGGCTTCCAGTCGGAATGTTTTCCGTTAACACATACGCGTTGTAGTCGTTTTGTATAGAAATTTGTCACCCATCTTAAGTTATCTGAACGGATTCCATAATAATCTAGCTTGTGAAGTAATTTCTGGTGGGGGATGACATCAAAGGCTTTAGAGAAGTCAAGTGTTATCAAATCTGTGGTGGCTTTTTCATCCAGGTTCTTTGCCAGGTCGTTAATTGTCAAATACGTTGAGATTCACATGATCTGCGTCTCCTAAAGGCGTGCTGATTTTCTGCAAGAATATTTAGTTCGCTCAGGTGGCTCATGAGGTTACTATCAATAATATGTTCCAAAAGTTTACAACAGGTAGTTCAGGATTTTTGATGAAGTTTAGCAGGCTACATATAGAGAAAAAAAAAGGAAAAACCACAATTACCCAAGCCCCCCCCCCCAAAAAAAAAAATATATATATATATATATTATTCTAGAACTTTGACTACATACCTGTTTATCTAACACACGAATCTCTTCCTTCTCACTGAGACAGAGCGTTTTATACTCGATGTAGTTCTGTAGCAGTGTCTTCATGAGCCCTTCGTCAATACCATCCTTGCCACACACTTTAGTGCTGGTAGCGAGACGCAGGTCCATGTCCATTTCTGATCGTTCATCCTTTAATGATTTGATGTGACCACTTTTGTACATAACAAAGAAGAAAAAGAAAAAATATTACAGGCAGTTTATCCAGGGGTGACGTCTCTTGCCCCCCCCCTCCCCTATCTCCTTCACGCTGTCCCTTAATGATTATTAGTTCATTAGACACTAGACTAGACCCCCCCTTTTTTTTGGGGGGGGGGGGCGATACAGATATTGATACAATTTATAATCTAATGAGAGATACAAAGCATATAACAAAGGAGAGCCTTTGCCCCACTCTCTGTTTCTTTCTCTGTCTCTTTCTCCGTCTCTATCTATCTTTCTGTCTTTTTTTCTCTCTCAATATAATATGGTGATGTGACCTTAGTCCTTAGTTCACTATCTCAAGAAAAGGGTAAGAATCGAAAATCTGATACGAACCTAAAATAACTAAGAGTCGAAATTTTGTATGGAATGGTTGGGTGAAATTATGAAAATATTGACAAAAGATCGGCAAGTTTTGCAGTCTTTTGCGTCCTTTCCGAAAAAATATGAATTTTTTAGTTGCACCAATAGTAAATCTTTGCCGTCCATTTGCAATACTAGGCCTTGATCTAATTAATAGACTACATTCGTGTAAAATATGAGAAATCATGGATCAAATATCACATTTCCATATATTTTTAAATATCTCCGCGAACTTTGGTCACCCCACTCATAGGTCTAGACCTAGTGGTGTCAGGTGCCAACAAAATAGTTTTAAAATAAAGATGGTAACAACAAATTTACCCTTTTCTTTTCCTTTTCTTTTTTTATTTAGTGCTCATACTATCCCCCCCCCCCCCCCCCCCACATCGTATCTAACTATGATGAATGTAATCACTAACTTTTGTTTCCGGATGATTTTTTGCGACTTCTCAAGATATGACCTTCTTTGGCCCTTGAGGATGCGATATTCCCGGTGCAGTTTACCCAGCTCCTGCTCGGCCAATACGTAATCCGCCTCAGCATCCCCGTTCATGCTTGGAGTTTCCACTCGACGGCGGTTCATTGATGCAACTGCCGCCATCTTTGCAAATTGATTTAAACGCTGATGATTTCCCCTTTATTTTGCAGATTTATTTCTCAACATGATTTTGAAAGGTTCATTGATCATCTTTCGCACTAAAATGATCACACTGAAAATTAAGCGCAGTGGGCATTGTTTTCCTGCGCGTAGCTAGTCCACACAAAGAAAGGCGCGCCTTATCACTCTGCGCAGTGATATTGTTACGCTTGCGCTTACATATACATAATATCGGGATCGATCTGCAGAAAAGTAATTACTCAACTCACGTACATTCAAAGCATCTCTAAAGTGTTGGGAGCCCCCTAAAATAAATGATGGCAACATTTTACTTAAATTGTATCATAATGTGAGAGAGAATGTCATTTAAAACACACATTTCTGCAAGGATTTTCAAAGCAAATGTGTTTGAAGACAAATATTCATAAAAGAATACATAATTTGGGTTTTCTGTTATACGCAGAAAACCTAAATTTTGTATTCTTTCATCAATATTTGTCTTCAAACACATTTTTTATTAGGGAGGGCTCAGAGGGGCTCATGGTCGAATATTTGTATACGAGCAGAATTGAATTAGCAATGAAAATGAACCTACATCTTACTCCAAACTTCTGATTAGTCCAACGATATATCCAGAAAATTCAGTAAGATAAAAAGGGAGGTAGAGAGAGAGAGAGAGAGAGGGGGGGGGAGGGAGGAAGGGAGAGAGATGGATAGAGAGAGAAAGAAGGGGAGAGGGAGAGATAGAGAGGAAGAGAGAGAGAGGAAAAGAGAGAGAGAGAGAGAGGGAGAGAGAGAGAGGGTGTGGAAGAGAAAGATAAGAAAAGTAAAGTGCAGCAGACTTTAGAGTGTTTCATCATCTTTATCATTTTTTTCTTCTTCAATGATATCAATAAGATGACATATTTAAAAATATTGTTAGTTCGTTGGTTTATTGTCAAATTCTAAGTATTTTAAGTGAGTTTTACGGCGCTTACGTAATATATTCTTTTTCTGAAAAGGCATATCTCTCTGCAAAAATGCTCACCTTTGAATCCTACTCTCCGTATTCCTCTCCCATTTTCACATTTACCTTCTTGTCTTTTTTTGCAAAGTCAATCCAGAACACGATCAAATGAATCTTAAGAAAGCAACCCAAGGCAATTTCAATAACATTGAGCGTCTCATACTAAAATTTGCGACGGACAAACGTAACAGCGATATAAATGCATTACATTGCACGACCATGGTCTCTATTTTAAGGGCAATACAATAGTGTATAGAAATTGAATTTTGTTTTGTCTTTGCAATTCTGTTCAAGACGTCTCTCTTTCTCACTCCCTCTCTTTGGCTCTTCAGTTCCATTTCATTCTCCATCTCCCCCTCTCTCTCTGTGGCAGCCTTTCTACCTCTTTCACTCTGTCCCCCCCCCCCACCTCTCTCTCTCTCTCTCATCACCCTTTTATATTATTCTCATTGAAATAAAACACACAGTAACATTTTAAAACATATTAATTGTCAAATTAGGCATTTATTCCAAACACAAGAAAATTTGTAATGATAAATCTCACAAAACGACAGAATAAATAAATGCTATAAAATCTTACAAATATTTACACACATATTTACATTATTATTTCTGATAGTTCATTGGAATGTTTAGATTTTCAAGGTAATTTAACCCTACCTTTATAAGCCATAATAAAAGTCACTTTTAATATCAGTCATATCTATCCACTCTATGTATTAAAAGAACAGTTAATTGGCAAAAATAGAATCATGTATCTTATCATGTGTTTTGAATTATGATAAAAACAATAACATACATGTAACTAATTTTTTTTGCTTAGTTGTAAGATGAATCAAAAGCATAATAATAATAATAATAAAAGGCATTTGTATAGCGCCGTCTATCTAGACAATGCTATTCCGAGGCGCACAAGCATGATACTGTAAAGAGTACAGTAACCAAAAGTAAACACTGAATACAGTTCTCCGAAATGTATACTACCGCATTATTGCTATTTTATCAAGGTGCAGAAATCGACATAACTGAACTAAAAGAATACACAATGAAGTTAACATTAAACATCCTGCATGAAACACTTTGATAGTTTTATGCATAATTAATCCAGTTTCAAATGAAAAACTTCAATTTAACCTGAAAACTATCATTTAAAGGCCATCTGTACTAGTTTGGCTAGAAGGGATTACACCTCCCAGGGTGGTCACTGACAGGTGGCTATCTCATCTCTCAATTAACATAAGAAAAAGAGAATCATGGGGGACCAATGGTCACAGATTAGGCATTGTTTCCTATATAGAGGGAGCAAGTAGCTACAAGTAGTACAGTGTGGCTTTAAAGCGGGACTGCACTACTTGTAGCTACTTGCACCCTCTATATAGCAAACAATGCCTAAGCTGCACCCATTGGTCCCCCATGATCCCCTTTTTCTTATGTTAAGTGAGAGCTGATTTGATGAGATAACCACCTGTCAGTGACCATGCAGGAAGGTATTATCCCTCCTGGCCAAACAAGTGCAGACAGGCTTTAAAGAGAAGGTGGATATTTGGTACAGGTGAAAAATAATGTTTGACCTTCATCTTTGACCTCTTAAACCTCAAAACTTCTCAGTTCATTTTTTTCACACTCAGGTCAGGTCAGGTCATCTAAGAGGTTTGTATCTTTGCGTTGCGAGGTTAGGCGAGTTCATGAACCTCCCTGGTGAATCTTCCATCAATTCAATGTCATCAAACTGCTGCAGATGGAACTTCACCACCTGGTGGTGGGTCATCCGTTTCAGGGCAAAGTAACCCTGACCACACTTAGGTCAAATCATCTAAGAGGTTTGTATCTTTGCGTTGCGAGGTTAGGCGAGTTCATGAACCTCCCTGGTGAATCTTCCATCAATTCAATGTCATCAAACTGCTGCAGATGGAACTTCATCACCTGGTGTTGGGTCATCCGCTTCAGGGCAAAGTAACCCCCCACCACGTCAAAGGCGAGGAAGGATAGGAAGATGATGTGGACCGCTCGCTCGATGGGGAACGGCATCGCTCGGGAGTCGATGAGGAGGTAGAGGAGGAGCGGGAACTGGAGGATGAGCGTTAGGAGCCAGAAACCTGCCAGCTCTGGCACCTGTGTTAAGAAAGAAAGAGTAAGAGTAAGTTTCTTGGGGGACATGGGCCCCGTTGCATAAAACTTACCATTGATTGTAACTTTGCCATCAATGGCAACTACCATGGTAACAGGGCTCAACAGCCAATCAAAATCAAGGTTTCCATGGTAGTTACCATTGATGGCAAAGTTACCATCAATGGTAAGTTTTGTGCAACAGGGCCCTGGTGTGATCTGATATTCAACTAACTTAAAATGAAAACAGTATGAACATCGACGGGATTTTCCTTGAACATGGGTCAACAACTTATTTTTTAACAACTTGATGTTATTTTGTATAGAATTTTATATTCAAAGCAAAGGTTTATGCACATCGAGAAAGACAGGTGACCTAAAGCTTGAAAGTATACATATAAATTACATTATCAATGTAATTATATCTATTTTGTAAAATCAAAAGATCACTGGAAACAGGACATACAACAATTCATAGCTAACCCTAATATCTACTGATGTAAAGTGCAAGGTGGATTGGGGGGGGGGGGGAGGGTGTACAATGGCAGATCATCCGAGCCCCCTCCGCCTTCTTTTAAGAAAACTAGATGGAACTTCGACTGCGCGCAGTCGAAATGATGCCTCCGTCATAGAGCAGTTTTACAAACCAAAACAGAAGAAATTTTTCAAATTCAAGTTCAATTGTAATCCATTAACAGGTTCTCAGAATATCGTGATTACAAGCAATTTCTCATATACATATATGACCCTTTGATCTTTGACCTCATGACCCTAACATCTACTCAGTTCATTGGCTCTGCAAGATACATACATGATCTAAGTTTGGCAGGAATCCATCAATCTGTTCTAATGATAATGCGATCACAAGCTATTTTTGCATATATTATGAGCCGCATGACGTTTGACCTTGACCTCATGACCCCAGAATCTAATCAGTTCATCAGCTCTGCAAGTAACATACATGACCTAAGTTTGGCAGGAATCCATCAATCGGTTCTTGAGATAACGCGATCACAAGCTGTTTTTGCATACATAATGAGCCGTGACCTTTGACCTCGTGACCCCAAAATCTAATCAGTTCATCTGCTCTGCAAGATACATACATGACCAAAGTTTGGCAGGAATCCATCAATCGGTTCTTCAGATAACGCGATCACGAGCAGTTTTTGCATACATAATGAGCCCTGTGACCTTTGACCTCGTGACCCCAAAATCTAATCAGTTCATCGGCTCTGCAAGATACATACATGACCAAAGTTTAGCAGGAATCCATCAATCGGTTCTTCAGATAACGCGATCACGAGCAGGTTTTGCATACATAATGACCCCTGTGACCTTTGACCTTTAACCTCATGACCCCCAAAATCTAATCAGTTCATCGGCTCTGCAAGATACATACATGACCAAAGTTTGGCAGGAATCCATCAATCGGTTCTTCAGATAACGCGATCACGAGAACGGGACGTACGGACGGACAGACGGACGTACGTACGGACGGACGGACAACCCGAAAACATAATGCCTCCGGCTACTTCGTAACGGAGGCATAAAAAGGGGAATGACAAATATGCAGAGATTAAACAAAAAAATCAAAGTAATTTTGTTGCTAATGTTTATATCCTGACACCACCTTTTCAATTGAGCTAGTCTGGGAGGGCAAATAGATCCCCAAATAATGTTCCTTGGGAAATTAGCCCCCCCCCCCCTCCAATCAATCCTGGATACACCCATACACATGACATCAATCAATGGTTGTATGACACATGCTCCTAAGACAATTCTCTACAGTAATGTCTTACACTGACCAAAGCCCTGACTTCAACCCTACACCCAAAGCCTATATCTACAAAATAGTACATGTTACCGTAATCCCCTTAACCTAACCCAAGGCTAAAGCATGCATGCCACCCTAACCATATACTTGGAGAAATGTCGCTGGAGCAGATGTTGGATCGCCTGATTATTAGCTTACCCTTTCCTGTAGGTTGCCTAGGTAACCAAGGTAGAGTCTGATGACCTCCACACCAGTCAGTACCACATACATGGTAATGCTGATAAACTGATAGATCTGATTCAGATGGGCAAACTGAAGCCATGGATAGATAAAGAGAAGTGAGTCAGAGAAAGGGAGTGGGGGGGGGGGGGGGGAGAGAGAGGGATGAGAGATGGGAAAATTAGGTAATTTGGGGTTATAAATTATACATTAAAACAAAATATATATATATATTTTTAAAGCCCCACTACACTACTTATAGCTACTTGTGCTCTCTTTATAGCAAACAATGCCTAATCGGTGACCATTGGTCCCCTATGATCCTCTTTTTCTTATGTTAATTGATAACCACCTGTCAGTGACCATACAGGGAGGTCTAATCCCTCCTGGCCAAAATATAGCTATCAGCTTAGTTTGAAATTTCCAGTTTTAAATAAATTTACGAGAAATTTAAGATGACTTTGGGATCATTCGCATATATATGCAACAGTAAAACCATGAGTATTTTTGTGTATTGAATGAATGGCAAGTGTAGTTGAAAAAAAGTAGCTGAACCCAACAAAAGTCCTACGTATACTCACTGATATGTGTGTTATAAGATGCACAAATTTGAAGTCTAGTATACTAAGCCACACCCCCTCCTTCTTCGCCATCAAGTAGTCTGCAAGCACAGACTTTAATTTTACACTTTACCACAATTCCTACAGCCTTGAGCAGAGCCTAGATCTGCCAGTCTCTAGCCTTGTTCAGAGCAGGTTAAGTACATGGCCTATTGCAATCTCATTTTACAGACACTGTTACGCCCAACGACTAACAAGACTTCGGGCCTGCAAACTACCCATAAACCGATGCAGTTTACCACAGCATATATGTGAACAGAACATTTATTGGTATAGTTTTGAGCCAATGGGTCATGGATGGTAGGAGAGAGCACTAAGATGGATACCTTTAATTGCAGCATGACAACACAGGTTACAACCCAGATCGGGAAGAAGAAGGCATTGAAGTAGAGAGAAACCTGGAGAGGCAAGCTGGAAACCAATTCATTTCCTGCAATAAACAATAAAAACAATATTGATATTTAGTATGGTAAATTCTGCGCACATTTCCATAAATGTCTCAAAAAAAATTATCAGAGTTTGAAAATCTAAAAACATCAAGGCAAAGAGGCAGCAAAAATTACCTATTGACAAAAGATCAGCATATTTTTCTGTCTTTTGTATTTATTTTGAACAAATATGAACTCAATGACAAGGGTCAGGAAATCTTAAAGATTGCATTATGAAAGAAAAGGTGTGGAATGGATCAGAAAAAGTTAATCATGTACATGTAGCATGTAGGTATTGATGTGTACTACAAGGTTCTGGAGTCATCAAAATCATAATAAATTTGGCCCAGTCTTGGTAAAGTAACAAGCACTGTACACAGAAAGATGTATATGGACTACACAAATGGTGTCGGGGCTACTATACCTTGATTTCCTTATCTTTCTCTGCTCATTACTCAGCCAGTATACATTTTCTTCCATAATTGACATGACATTTATTTGTAATCATGAACATTCAGTGTAAGTTTCGTTTGATTCTGTGAGAACTCATTTTTTTTTTTTACCAGAACTCCAGTTTATCTTTAATTTCGAAAATTCAAAACTGAAAGAAAAATATTATAGACCTACGGACCAACAGTTTGATATTTTGTTTTACAACTGGTGCAGATACCTTGCCTTTGACTTTGATAGGTCAATATTTTTGATAAATTTGCTGTGAAATGATGCTGCAAAGTGACGTCAAGACTTGTTGTTTTTATAATTGTATTCAATATGTAGCGCATTGTGTTCTGACATAATATTTTGTGATCATATCTCCCAAAAAATTGTACTGTCGCACATTAGTACTTTTTAAAATTAAAATTTTGCTTTCCATTTGGCATGGGTAACAATTGATCTGAATAAACTTTTTGTAAAAAAAAGTGGGGGGGGGGAAGTTTGGCACCCCTTCATCTTTCAATTCCTCATATTCGTACTATGTTTCTCAACCCTATAGCCTTATAGGCTCCTTCAGAACATACAGAATAGAGACACATAGACATACATGTACACATGTAGAGCGCTAACTCCAGGGAACTCCGCCAACGAAGGCGACAGAGCTCCAGAGCCTGCATAGGAAAACGATTCAAACAGCAAATTGGGGCATATTTTTTTGAAATGTAAAGAAGTATTAAAGGGGCATGTTCCCCGTATTCCAGAGGGCGTTTAAAATATGTATCCGCTGGCGAACGGTGCTAGCTGCCTATTGACATCAACAGAATACGGCTCTTACGCAGATGGCATGTTCCGAATACCCGGACAATGCCGATTATCGCATACATGTGCCGAAGTAATACCAATCGCAGTTCGGCTCTAAGATTCGGCTGCTGTTTCCGACCACTTTTGTGACGTCGCGATCGGCAGCAATCAGCTGGCTTGGCGAAGGCAGGCCAGGCCGCGCGTACTTTGATTGACAGCTGTATGCAAATTAGAAGTCGACTTTCGTAACCAAGATGGCGATGACTAGAGCAGCTATAACTACACTGGCGGGAACATGCCCCTTTAATTACAATTTTGACTTATAATTTTTTTTTTTTACTCCTCTCTGGGCATCCGTTCAACCACTTGAAATTATAATTTGAAGAAGTCTTCGATGGGAAAAAGCATGATTCCTCGTCTATTACCCAATTCATCCCATCTTGCATATTGTCCATTCAACATGGCGAAGAGAAAGTACGCATGCGCAGTATGTGCTGCGCCACTACCGTGCATGCATTCTTTCTCTTTGCCATGTTGCATCGACGATATACAACATGGGATCAATTGGAATTGGGTTAGGATGAGCAATCACCCTTTTTCTCATCAAAGACTTCTTCAAATGATAATTTCAAGTGGTTGAACAGATGCCCAGAGGAGTCGAAAAACATTGTAAGTCAAAATTGTAATTGTAATGATGTGCCTAGTGCTGTAGCCGAACCGCCGAACCGAACAAAAGTTCGCCGAACATGGCACTTCCGAACCGAACCGAACTGAACCGAACGCAAAGGCCTGGTTCGGATGTTCGGCAGAAAAATGTAAACGTGTTTGCAAGCTAATAAACTAGTCATTTTGTACCTAATTTTCATGTCATGATTGCTCATTTTATATTTACTTTTTTCCCATTTTCCGCCTTCGTGATTTATGCCTATCCAGTGGTGGGCGCGACTTCACTGGCGCCATTTAAATCCCAAATCCTGACCACGCTACGTCGCGATCGCAAGCCATAAACAAGAATACATGTGCGTGACCGAACCAAGTTCAGCTCAACAAAAAAATAATATTTTAATTGTAACAATATCGGACACATTTTACAATATAAATAATGAAATAAATATATTATAGTATGGTATTTATTTATTCAGGAAAAATAGCGATTTTATATTTTTCCTATTGAAAATAAAAACTTATAAAAAACAGTTCTTGACGAGCCATTCAAGATGGCAGCTTTCATGACTCTAACAATAGACAACAACCGTCTCGGAAAATCTTTACAAAATATCATTTATTGACAAATTGAAAACATGATTCTTTTAAAATTGAAAATAAAACATGATTCAAGACGGAAATACGAATGTGAGTAGTATTTTTCTTCACAAATAATTACGTTTAGAGCAGTTTTTTAATGTGAAATTCATGCTGGTCGGAAGCAGTGTGCAGAAGTCCTCCGTGCTGGTCGGGCCCGGCAGGCCAGCCAGCCCGCCTAGTGCCGACCGCCGTGGCTATAACGCTGCTTGCTATTATAATATTACCGAACCCCGAACCGAACCAAGTTCGGGTGTGAAAAATTGCCGAACTCTGCCGAACCGAACCGAACACGAACACGAACATAGCGTCTGACTTACAGCACTAGATGTGCCCCAACCCGCTGTTTGAATCGTTTTCCTAAGCTATACAATATCCACTCTGCTCGTGCTAATGCAATCTCCAATATAGACCTAGACCTTTTCTAGGTCTACATTCTACCTGACATGACATTCCGCTATGATGACCATGGTCGACCTACTTGCTATGACAAATTGCAGTACCCTGGTAGCTGCTGATCTCCGATAGAAGAAGAAGAAGGAGGAGGAGGAGGAGGAGGAGGAGGAGGAGGAGGAGGAGGAGGAGGAGGAGGAGGAGGAGGAGGAGGAGGAGGAGGAGGAGGAGGAGGAGGAGGAAGAAGAAGAAGAAGAAGAAGAAGAAGAAGAAGAAGAAGAAGAAGAAGAAGAAGAAGAAGAAGAAGAAGAAGAAGAAGAAGAAGAAGAAGAAGGAGGAGGAGGAGGAGGCTCTGGAGCTCCGATTTTATCGAGCGCGAGATTTTAATTATAATTAGGGGTCTAGTCACCTATCAATATACTCATACTCACACAGCAAACACAAAGAACAGTGCATGGGGCTTAATCGTAAAGTTTGAGCTTCGTAACAAATGATTTCTCACCTGGTCTTAACATGTGATGCTGACGTTTTACAGCATTTCGTGTTGGAAATACAGCTTCTGTAAATGTCGTGAGTTTCTGCCTCATATAATCACCAGCCATGTTGATTTAGAGACCTTCACTTGCTTTTCGATTTTTATTTTTATTTTCAACCGACGCCGACGTCGACGAACAACAATATTTATGGTGTCTTCCACAGTACAAAATAAAATGATAATAAAAACGCTTGGTAAAGAGGAGTGATGAGCAAAGGATGCTCATCACAAAAATAAACAATTATCTGAAGGGTGCTTATCGTTTATAAC